>LPNX010977028.1:122289-126033 GCA_001517045.1 Pseudotsuga menziesii | reverse complement strand
GGACGGATTCCCTATACCAAACAGTCAGCGGGCTAGTTGGGAACGCTGATTGGGGAGAATCCCTTACTGTTGCCGCCTGCGAGTTTCCAGGCCTCAACAAGTGTCTAGTATCCTCTGAATAACATTATGTCTATGAATGGTATCTGTCAATCACAGGTTTATTACATTGGTAATAGAGTAAGGCTCAATAATGGAAATTGTGCTTCAGAATTTACTTTTAAAAAGGTCAAATAACGCACCTGACAATGCACTCATAAAAGTAGGCCATCCAGATCATCTCTGGTGCCGATGGTGTCCATCAATATTTCGTGCTCTATATGAGGTAGCAAGTATCATACATGTGACCTATTTTTGTGAGCAATTGTGCAGAGCTTGATGTTTATAACGACTACTAGGATGGTGAAGTGGTATACAATAGCTCCTGGTCTATAATTCTAATATACATACCCACCCTTCCTTTTCTGTTGTGCTGCAAGTGTCTAGTACTCCCATTTTATAACCATCAAGCTGGTTGGGAATTCAATATTTTCATCATCTGTAACAGGATCTAGAAGGGTTTGTTTCCCCTCTAAGCAACGTGCCAACCAATAGTCAGAACCACATTGATTATTTTTTGGGGAAACCACTGCATATATCAAACCTGTGAAAGGAAATAGGTCGAGTTAACAATACATTTTGTAAATAAGGTCTTGCATTTATAATTTCTACATAAATTAAATTCTACAAAGGTCCAGTAAACAATACATAAATCCATTTTCTTATTTAAGTACTACTCATGTACCTGCTTGTATGAGATCCGATATGTGATCATAGTCTGTAGAAATATGTGTCTGATCATCTTCCAAATGGTCTATTTCATTACCCCCATTGAAATTGGTGCCAACTGTCACTTGATCCCATGTATCAATGGTATCCATATGCTCACAATCACCCCATTCACCAATGCTACAGGGACTGCAAAAGCAAGCCTTCAATCTTGTCCAAATTTGTAGGGTTGAGTTGTCTAAGCTTCTAATTGAATGAAACTGTCAAGTTCCATGCACTGTGCTCACCCGAGGTGTTTGTGATTGGTCCACATTTGTAACCTACCAGAATATTCTTTGCACTAAGTGTTTCCTTATTGCTTGTTCTCCCATGACAGATGCACACCATTGGACAATAGATGCAGCATATTGAAGGCGAGCACCTGTAAACTTCATCTCTTCCCTTCGAAGGGTAGTTTTAATGCATGCACCAGCACCATCGTGCTCTCCTTTTCCATGACCAGTTTCAAAGTAGTTCCATACATGTGGCACCTTGTATTTCATGTGCAACAAACACAACCATTCAAATACATGTGCATTCTTGAACTGTCCAGCACAACCATTTCACCAAATGAAATGACGATAAAATGGTATATCCATAGCTATCACGTGATCATAGAATAATTTAAAGCAATGTTGCATGTAATGGATTCCATGGGTCCGTTCGTCACTTATGTAGAAGTGACTTTCTTTCAGTGTCACACATTTCTCTTCATTTCTATCTTTCCCATGTCGATACGTGATATGCACCATTATGCTCACCTGCTCTGAGTGACAATATTGAATTTGAATTTCATTTTGTGGTTGTAGGGTGTAATTTTCTGCAAAGTCAACCACTGATAGTCTTGTTCTCAGAGGGAAGGTGTCCTGGCATATTCTGAATTGCTCATTTTTCCACCGTGCCATATCAACATGTTGAATGTACTGTTGTATATTTCCACGAAACTATGGAATAAAATCACATACTCGCACCTGGTACATGAATATTAATATGTCAATAAACCACATAAAAAAATGTGTACATGAATATTAATTTGTCAATATTCAAGAATTTACCTATGAAGTCACCAATTTAATCTTCCTGCTTTCTTTCCCATCATTTAGCTGATATGTCTCATACTGATAGTTTTGATTCTCGACAATTGCATTACCGAATGCTTGATCTTCACTTTCATGGATGCAATCAGACCATAAGGATAGCCCACCACAATTGTTGCAAGAACCATCTACACATTGTTTTAAGTAATGTGTCTACCCATCTTGCCTTGGACACATGATGCTATGGATGAAATATCTAGATGACATTGGCGGTACTGTACTTGATCATTCCTGTACATGGTTAGGATGCAAAAAACGATGTATATGTGCAAATGTATAGTAATATAGGTCAAACTCTATGTGGTATCTACAACAAGTCTTCCGGATGGTATTGATTCTAACATACCAAGGCTTGCATTTTTCAAAAGATCTTTTCCCGGGCCTTAGCTCTACGTGGGAAACTTTAAACATCTCGAACAATTGAGTTTGTGTCATGTCAAGATAATGCTTAACATGAGGTTCAGTGTGATGAGAACCCCTACAATGTTTTAACACATCCTTCCCATTAGAAGAAGGCCTAGTGTTATCATGCCAAAACGTTTGCACTAGGCCCTTCACTGCTTCGACTAACTTCATGTCTTTGCGGGGAAACCTACCGCTAAACGCCCATAATGTTTCCATTTGTCCCTCTACATCAAGGTTGTCTCTTCTTACTGAATATTTCTTAAGTGTATTTGGATGTAAAGAAACAATTTGTGATGTGCATTTAAGTAAATGACATTGTCTTATGGATCTACATACAATTGATTCAGCCAATACACAACGAGCCACATTATAGTCTTTTGAACGAGTTTTTTTACCAATCGATGTGAATGCAGCAGCAAGAGATTTAACAATGTGATTACTCTATTTGATATTCTTCATTGTTGTTATGCCTAAATTTATTCTAACAGTTTCCATATTTTTAGATTTAAGCAAAGCTAAAAATAGTTGGCAATTATCAGCTTCGGATTTGTTATCAAAATATTGTTTCATTATTTGAGAAGAATGACGAAGGATAGTGTGTTTAGCCACCTTACCTTCCATGGAATTCAATCCATTCTCGTCCACTTGTATTCGTTTAGGAGTTCTCTTTTGTTTTGATGCAAAATCTCTTACCGTTTGAAATGTTGGAGTGACGTTTACATCCACTACCGGCTCCCAACTTCAATTAGGAGATTGAACCACCGAACATGGTTGTTGCCGAGTCACATTTACATCAGGAGTAACATAATTAATGAACTCTTCACAAGATTGTCCATCTACTAATGGATGAATAATATCAACTTCCATATAACCAGCTTCTTTTAATGTTGCATTATCTTCCTCAGCCTCTACGTCAGGTATCTGTTGAGGGGGAATGGGAACTATTTGTGTAATGAATGCCAATGATTTCTTGAATCTTCCCTTTTTTTTGTTTTTTATTTTCTGCTCCGGTGTAAGCACCTTCCTTGCTGACTTTTGTCCTCTATTACGTACATTCCCCATTGAAATCCACCCAAACCTATAAAAAACTATGGAATTATGTAAGTAATGATAAAAAATCGCATGCCGAATAGTTCTTTGTGCGCGGGTTCAGACGAATTATGTCTTTTGATACGTTAAAGCTAGCCAACACAATGCCACCCTACATTTTCTATAAAACACATATTGCATATGCGATATAACACACCTTAAATATATCGCATATGCGATATTGAATTCCATCTTTTTAATGAATGGGTAGGTTTTTACATGTTTTCCATAACGCATATGTGATTTAGTGCATATGAGATAGATCGCATATGCGATTTAGTGCTCAATGAAAATGTGCAATTTACATTTATCTAGATATGATGAAGATGAGGGTGATGAACATTGAGGG
>LPNX010977028.1:39789-119789 GCA_001517045.1 Pseudotsuga menziesii | reverse complement strand
AGGGTGATAATGATGACAATGATGATGATGATGATGATGACCATGATGATGATGATGAGGATGAGGGTGATGAGGAGGAGGATGATGACTATGATGATGATGATGAGGATGAGGGTGATAATGATGAGGATGAGGATGGTGATGATGAACATGATGGTGATGACGACCATGAGGATGAGGGTGATGATGATGATGACCATCATGATGATGATGAGGAGGAGGAGGATGAGGATGAGGGTGATGAGGAGGAGGACGAGGATGAGGGTGATGATGAGGAGGAGGAGGAGGATAAGGATGATGACCATGATGAAGTTGATGCAGATGAGGGTGATGGTGATGATGATGATGATGAGGATGCGGATGATGGTGATGGTGATGAGGATGAGGGTGATGAGGATGAGGGTGATGATGATGTTGAGGACCATGATGGTGATGATGCAGATGAGGATGATGATGATGATGATGATGATGATAAATAGTGATGCACTAGGCCTATATGTCCTTTATATCTGCAAGATTGTATCCCAAATGGACATCATTTACCTCATATATTGATGCATCTACACAAACATATATGTTAAGATGTGCGGAAAATTTGAAAACCCACTTTCACAGAAACTAATTTTATAATCATTTACACACATTTTGTCTACATAAATGCTATATATTATGAAAGCTGATTCAATTACCTATCTTTTATCTTTTTACTTCATCTTCAAATAAGTTAGGGAAGTACCTTTAATTGTCAACTAAAGTCAGAGTTTCCCATTTATTCCAGTATTATGTGGCATCTAAAGTGTCTTTAAAGGATTCCATGATTGTGCATCAGCCCATAATATATCTCCTTTGAATATAAAAGTGCCAGGAAAGGGTACTTCACTTTATCTGATCGTGTGAAAGAAGAAGACCGATTTTCAAAAAGTATCAAGGCACAAAGAGTGAGCACCGAATCATATCATATTGATGTCTTGTGGAACTTTTTATTTACAACGAATCATGTTCTACAATGTAAGTGATTTGGCTCCCTCAAATTTTTACTAATAAGGTTAAAATAGACTAGTTTAAGATAGCTTGAATTCATACAATGTTGAGGTATTGACAATCGTGTCAAATAGATGTAATTTTCCAAAAATGTTTTTGAAATGTTAGCAAGTAGCATTTTTATGCCCATCAAAATGTCTTTAATTGTGAGCAACTAGCATCTTGAAAATTTCAGAAAAGTTGGATTACTTGGAAAACTTGGAAACAATCAAGAGAAAATAAATATTTTTACAACATTACTTAAACATTTATTAAAAAGTTTCTATTCTCATTGATAATTTATTATTTATCACACACAAGTCCTATTGGTTGTCAAGGCATCATACCATTTGCTACAATTCCTTTTGAGTGGGTTACTAAAGCATGTTGGTGAGGTTGATATTTGGAAACTCTTCCTTCTTCATTTTAGATTATATCTTGAGAATGTTTATATAAACTTGAACTTGGTGGATGTGTGGATAATCTATACCTTGGATTGATTTGTATGCAAATCAAGCATTTGTATCATAATCCCCTTTTGGATGAGGACGCATTGTTGAAGGAAGCTTCTTGCTTTCCAATTTTAGACATAAGCTTATCCATATAGAGGTCATCACTAGTGTGCCTTTCATGGAATATTTTGGTGGATTTAATTTCTAAGTTATGTGCTAAGGATCATATTTATATTATGCAGATACTTTAATATCAAGCAAACATGTTATTCTTACCTATGGATGTTTTCCGTAGATGAGGGGGTCTCTTTTGTTGACTTTTTCACTTGGACTCATTTTTTTTATGTAGAAGTTAAGCACCTCACTTCAGAGTGATATTTTTATAATATGAACATGTTGTTTTTATATTTTTGTCCATTCAAAGCAAGGCTTTATTCCTTGTGAAGTAAACTCAAAGTATGACAAAAGATGATCCCTCTACTTGAAGGGTTTTGGGACCTTTTTGGTAGAGATCTTATGCATTCAGCTTCCTCGGAAGAGGGAAGATCAATTGAGGAGTACTTTTGGCATCCATATGGTGTATTCTTAATAGGAGAGGTTTCCCACCTTGGAGGAGTTCTAGTGCAAACTTTCACATACTTTCACTTCCTATGAAATCTTGATTCATGCAGCTTATTTGGAGAAATGTTATTGAAGTTGATATCTTCTTTCTTGTATTATTGGTGGCATGAAGCTGCCCTTCATGGTTAATTATAGCTCCCTTATTTCATTCTATTCTAGGGATTTTTCTATTTTAAACTCTGAATCTCGTTTTACAAGGGATAAAGAGCTATATTGAGTTGGTTAATAGTTATATCCACTTGAGTTTGCTATCATTTCATTACAGTATTTTTATTTCATGTGAATGTGATAGAGCATACCCTTTAGTGATAGCTAGAGGCCACTCTCATCTTGTTCATGTGATTCCATCAATGGAATTGGTCAGAGAAGGTTCTTTGGAAGTTATTTGTCATCCCATGGAGTGTTTTGAAGTTGAAGACAATATCTCTAAACTATGTACTTGTAGATTTGGAATAAAGGTATCTTTTGTTATTTCGGCTTAATATCATTCCATTAGTGTGTATTGGTATGATTAATTTTACTTGAATTTTTCGAGTTGATTCATATTGGGGAAGGATCTATTAATTTTGTACAATATTTGATTCCATATTTCCTAGATTTCAAGGCACTATGGTCATAAAAAAATTTAAGAGTATTTACTTTACTGTTTTCTATGTTTTTATAAGAAGATACTACATGGTATGCACCTTTTGAGTGCATTTTTCAAGTGTTTAAGGTGCAAACCTTTTGATAGGAACCTTTTGGAGAGATTTCTTTCTTGGGACGTGATGTGATCATGTATTTGGATGCTCACTTATGTGATATGAATGATGAAGCAGTCAACTTTGGTTGGAATTGAATTTGTGTAGCTAGGGGGCATGGATAATTTTAGGGGAAAAATTTAGCCCATGGGCTATTTTTAGGGGGTTTGCTCGAAAAAAAAGATTCGCCATTTTGCAATTTTTGAAGTCCGATTTCACCCAATTTATGGGGTAAAATGTTTTCACCCAAAAAATCGCCAAATTATTATATAAACAATATAAAATCCTTTGAAATTAAAATATTTTTTGAAAAATATCGACAAATATTTTATAGTTGGTGTTTTAAGAACTAGAAAGATTCACCAACATTTATACACTTTTAAATAAGTATGGTTCCTTAAAATCATCCCTGCTAGGGGGAGCTTATTGGGATGCAAATTCGGTCTTGTTGATTTGAAGGACAACTATTTATGCTGGTGAACCTAGAAGTGGTTGTTTAATGGTCAAACCTAGTGTTCTTTAGATGATAACTTGCACATGTGAAGGATTTGACGGGTTGAAACCTAGTTGATATTGAGATCATAAGAGTGTGATCTCATTTATGATAAGTATTGAAGCTACTTCATTGATGGAAAGTATAAATACATCATTGAACTACTCCTTGTTTCAAGAATATATTAATATTCTCTATTGAGCACGGCCAACCATGTGAAGGTGGAAGCTCTTATGGCCCCTCTCCCCCTCACATCACTCTCTATTCCCCATACCCAATGTATGTACATGAAACAAAATACTAAATTTATATGCAAACATGTGGATTTAGTTTATTATAAAAAGTAAGTATGAATAGTGTTTATTCAATCATTTCTTTCTAGGTTTTTTCTTTTGACAAAATTATCAAGCAACTCACCTACTACAACTTGTCATTCAGTTCTGGTGGCATCTACAACTTGTCATATGTCATACTATCTTCCTAGTAGATTACTCACGATGTGGATGTTGCTACAAGGGGTCAAGATTTGCTACAATAATGTAAAAATTTTACATTGATATCTTATGTTATTGTAATGACAAGTATTTCATTAAAAAATATTACATAGGTGTTTTTTTACCTAATGTGTCCACATCATTTACTTCGTGTTCCCATCTAGGATCATCTTGTGTAGTAGGACCCTCTACATTCTCTGCAATTGAAAAATGAAAAAGTACAATTAATATTCACCATTTGCAATGAAATATTTTAAATTGTAGCATATGAATTCATTTATTATCGAGATTTGAAGCATGACCTTCAATAGGTTGTTATCCACCCTCGACATTAGGTGTCATTGATTTCCTGCTCAAAATTGAGTCAATATTTTATTGGAAATATTTAGAATGAATATATTACACAAGTAATCAATTGTAAATAAACTTCATTGATTTTATATACATGGGAGAAATATGGAACATTGAAAGACTATGTTTTCTAGACAAGTTTTTTTGGTGCTCAACAACATATCTAAAGTTGTTCTCAAAGCCAAGCTTCAATTCTTCCTCTGTGGGAACTTCATTGAATCGATCGACCTACCTATTTCCATAATGTCACGGATTCACCTTTTTACAATTAAATAAAACAAAAATAATTTGCAATTAATTATTTGGATGTAATATTGGTTTTTTGATACTTACAATTTGTGCCGACAAATTCAAATTACAACCAAGCCCAAGCTTTTGTTGTCCAATTTTTTCATGTCTTTCCTTTGTGGTCTTTGATGTGTTGGATAACCTATGAAAAGGTTCAAATACATTAGATGTTTCAAATTTGATCTAAAAATTCATAATAATAAGGTTTATAAATACATTGATGAAAGTATTACATGCCTTTCTGTGCCCGGTGGTACCTTTCCCTCTTTTATCAAATCCGTCTCCTTTCCATCTTGCACTAGGTCTTTCCACTCTTTTCCTGGAATCACTGGAGGGATCTGTTGACGGGCCGAAAAGGCACAAATGTCAACCAAGAGACAACCCAATCCAATATTTTTCGATATGATCTCAGTCATTTAAGTAGCTGTCCCTGACGGGATTAAGGCCCTGTTGCCTTTCCTAAATGACTACTAACTACAGGAGAGGATTACAAAAAGGAAAAAACTAGAACTACTGTTTTAGTAATCAGATCTATACCTATCCCTATACAAGTTAATAACTGTTACATATTACAAAATCAATTAGTTAAATTAAATCTACTTCAGGCAATTAGTTTATAATACAAGAATAAAAGTTAACCAAATATTGACAGAGTTGATAAATTACAAAGATACATTATTAACACCTTTACATTAATCACAAGATAAGAAAATAACCTGAATGTGATATGAATATAACGATCTGATTCACTAGATAAAATAATTAAAAGAAACAACTATTAATCTATTCTAAGCCCTATCCTGATCAGGAGCGAAGAGAATATTAACCTGAAATCAAAATTGCCAATAAGACTACTGCGTCGATAACCTTGAAAATATTCAAAAGAAATTCAGACATTAACAAGATCACATAGTAAACACATATATCACAGATGTTATGATGTCAATCATCAAATTTACAACCTGACATATATCAGCAAATCGAAATCAGCATAGATCGACAATTATATATGATATATTTGCATAAATTCATTAAAGAAATCATGACAAACATTTATAATATATAAAAAGTGACAATACCAAGCAATACCAGAAATACATAGGCGAAGTATAAATACTATGAATATATATAGATATCACCAATTTAAAATACTGTAGCTGCTGACAAAAAACTGCCTTAAGTCACAGGAAGATTAGAACAATGGTCTTGTCTCACCCTTTCCAAACTATCGACCCCACTCCCAGTACAAACATGTCTCCCTTTTAAAAACCTTGAATCCCACACAGAGACAGTTCTACAAAACTGGAAAACTATCTAATCTAAATCTCAACCAATCCTATTAAAAAAGACAAGTGAAACATGTCATTTCTAACATACGTTATAATGTCTTGGAAATGGAGAGATTCAACTGATAGTGCGAAGTCAAGAAAACAACAGCACTAATAATATATGGACACCTAGAAAACAATATTGCCCATCGATTTGTTTCCAATTATCCAGGGATCAACCGGAAGGTAAGCGATCATCAACATTCGAGAAAGATCATCTATGATATTACCTGCGATACTACATAGGAAAGAAAATAGAATTAAAACACACACAACAACAAAATAAAATAAACTATATAATGTATAAAACAAAACACACCAATACCTGTAACAAAATAATCTGATTATCTCTTGTTTATAACTTCAAACCTGAAATCAATAGTAAGTGTGCCTCAAAACATTATAGATTAACAGGGGCATTAAACACCTAAATGTTCACGCCACTTGATGGATTCTGTGACTAACCCTTGAATTGCATTAGAGTGACCTATGCATTCAATTCACAGACCTTCTCCTCGTTCTTATGAATCTCGTTTTGGAGCTTCGGGACTCTACGAATCAACTGATTCTTATGTTTCTTAAGGCGGAGAAGACACTTATCATCCGAATCAACCTTCTCTTTCAACCTTAAATTTTCAGCTTTGATAACATTATCACGTGTCACCATCTCTGTCAGTTCTATTTCCAATCTATTTATTTTATCTAATAGACAACTGCCAAAAAGGGGATGAACAGTTTCACCAATTGGATAGGAGCCTGATAAATTTGCAGCTACAGAACTCCCCTTAACTGGAGAGTCGACTGCAGGATCTACCTGAAATTCCTTAACAGGCACATAAGAATTATTATCAGCAGGATTTGGGATAGACTCGTGCTTAATGTCACAACCATCACTAGGCAAAACTGGATTCCCATCTTCATCGTCTATCACGACTGTATCAACCTGAACTTTATCACTCATGGGAGGCTTAGCAACATTACCCTTGGCCATGCTTCTCGTAAACCTACCAAAAACCTTGGCATTTAGCCTTTTACCTGTCTGTTTGTAGGTATTAGTATTTCGCTTCGGGGTTACAGGAGATAAACCCGAAGACTTCCTCACACGCTTAGAAAACATAGGAGTCCCGAGACTACTCATAGGAGTGGGAACATAGTTATTACAAACGTTGGGGCTTATGTGACCGGTAGGGTTTGACACAGGCTCGCGCATAGGTGAGACCGAAACTCGACCAGACTCTTGATGCCTTGTACATTCTTTAGGGTAGTCAAATTGATAGTGACAGAAGGCTGAGAAGCCATTAGACTCTATAAACTCATCCCACGACCGATTATGCTTGGACAATTCCCTCTCTATTAATATCCTCACCAAACCGTGATGAAACAAACTATGACCAATGTTCCTCAGCCCTTTTTTAATAGCTGAGGACATCTTATACAGACTCTCAACCAGATAATGAGGTAGATTAAGAGGAAAACCAATAAAACCAGCCATCAGCCGCAGATGATAGATATAGGCTGAAGAGAGATGACCTTCGCAGGTCACATACCTATGTATAACATCCAAGACTGGTCGCCACTCCTTCTTAAAGTATTTCTAGGACACACTAGTTCTAAACAAGACATCTTGACATGGGTTCCTCAACATTTTCCACTACTCAGTCACCTCCATATGCTTATACTTGAACCATCGCTCCCCCGTTAACGACAAACCAGTGGCAAGAGCGACCGAACGTTCATCTACCCTAAACTGGAGATCAGCTATTTTCACCCGAGAATTGGTCAGCGACAAAGCAAACAGCCTCGACACTTCGTGGTTCGAATCACAAAACCTACGGATGAACGACAACCACCCCACTGCTTAAACCTTAGCAAAGAGCTCGGGGTTCTCATCCAAGAGCTTGGTATGATTGGGCTCAACTCTAACCACAGGAGCCATGGCCACCTGAGTGAATGCACGAAACCTCATGTAGAAAAGACACCACAAGTCGAACTATGCCAGTGAACTAGAGAGTGAACACTCAGGGTGCAGACTGAGCAGAAAGCAAAAGCAATGGAACCCAATTCTTTCATAAACCAACTGTGACATGAGTAACCACAACCAATAATGCTGAAACTTCGGCATGAAGGGGAATGATAACAAAGCAAGGTAATCAAAATAAGAAATGATGGCAAACAACTCCAGATGAACTGATCTTGCCATTATTTATCCGAGATTATTGATATGAGACCGTTCATTGCATATAATATAGGTGTTGAACGAGAATGGAGCCATGATAGTGAACACATACTCGGAATTGAATATGATTGACAGGGCTAAGTATGAGTGCAATAATGCCATATCAACCTTACAGCAGGTGGATCGAATTCGGAGGAAATGGCATGGGTCAAAACAATCATATGGATTCAACCTTCTGGCGTTAATGCATAGACCTTACAGTATAGTAATATTAACCTTCGAAGGTGGTGAGCGTATGACGCGACACAACCATGGAACCCAACATCAAACCTTTATAATACGGAACATATTATAAAAATCGACATTACACATTAATAGAAGAGCAAATATGATTTGGGATTTAAAGATGAGCTTAGGATAAGGCATGTTTACATAAATTATTACGCCTTTCATGTTCTAAACCTTATCAAACTTACAATAAATCGATCACATATACCCATTGACCAATATTCGAATGGAGACATATAGTGAGAAGCCCAATAACCAAAGCTTATCCCTTAAGTTATAAAGCTAACTACATCCAAAGTAATTATTTCAATGTAATGATTTGTCCCCAAACCATAGTTCATAAGGATTGTAAAAAAAACATGTAATTTCACTCATTCAGTAGCTGTCGGAATGGCATCATTTCTGTAGGTGGCGATTCGTTAGACTTGCCATCAGAAATTTGAACATTTCATCAAAACAAAATAGGATTTTGTTTGATGAAATATGTTTTTTTTAAAGGTTGTTGAGTAAGGGCACAACAGATGGCGACTGACTGGGCGGAACAATTATCTTTGTTTTTTTTAAACCTGAAACCGTGCAATCAAAGAAATTAGATCCTTTATGTATGCCATCATACAGACATCAATATTTTAACATCTTAACAGATTCAGGCATTTCATATTTCTAAAAATTACTAGAAATTTACAATTTTAATTATTTATTCGATAAGGATCAAGTCTCTTACACAGATCAGTCCAAATGAAGTAAAATAGTAAGTGGCTTAGTTTTGAAAAACAAAATCTCAATACCATAAGCATGGCCCTGCTTCCAGCAGGCGTCTATAGCCTCGACAGGGTTACTTCAAAGCCCAAAGAATGCCAGTATCCCATCTGCTAGTTAAAGATTTACATTTCTGGTTAGGGTGAATTGTCACCATCATTTTTCCTTTTAATTTTATGATTCCTGAAGGCCATGGTTCAGGCTTGGTAACTAAATAGTAACCATGTCAGTCACCATTCTACACCACAGTAAATAAACCGGCTTGTAATGAGACCTTTTATCCCTTAGTGTTTTTCCAAGGGCCATTGTCCAGGCTTGGTGACCAGAAATGACAATGTTACTGAATGCAAACCTATGATCTTGAACAATCCGGCTCATTATGAGACCCTCTGTCCTTCAGATTTCTTTTTGAAAATATTCAAATCCATCCATAGCCAGAATGTAGTTATAGTTAATCTCCAATGAGATTATCTTAGCAGATGGGGAAGCAAGTCTGATTCTCTTTACGAGAAAGGATGGCGTAAAAGATTTAAATAGAAAACCTTGCCAGGTACTGCCCTAGTCCTTTTGGAAAAATCTCTGCAGAAACTCATATTATTAATTAATAAAAGGATGATTTAAGAATTTCTGGTAAAATCTAGAAAGATGAAAAACCATTCACTGTCCAAGACATAAAACAGTGTGACAATTTTTAGGATAGTAAGATCTTTGTACATGATTCACAGATCAATCAGAAAACTTGATAAAAAGACATCAGTTTGAAGTTTGATAAATTGATCAGACCTGGGGATATGCAAATACCAACAAATGGATATAAAGAAAAATCCAAAGCAAACAAATCAAATAGACTCACTAATAAATTCAACAAGCCAAGCACACCACACAAGGTATGTACAGGATAATCCCTTGAGGGGGATCAGCAGAAATATTTCTTTATCAGATGACCATTTACTGGAAGGTTTTCGATGCCACCCTCCAGCGTCTGCAACCTGAAAGTGCTAGGACCAAGTTTTTATGTAATAATAAATGGTCCAAGCCACAGGCATTGGAACTTAGTATGTTTTCCTTTGTCTTCGTGCTCCTTGTCCCATTTCAAAAATAGGTCACCTACTTCCAAATCCCTACTGGCTGATTTTCTGTGATCAAACCAGCGTTTCACGGTCTGTTGGTGTTTGTTAAACTTTTTTCTAGCCAACTCTCTATCTTCCTCCAGTTTAAGCAAGGTATTAATTCGATGTTCCATGGCAGAACATGTGGTCTCCTGTACTGACTGGGAGAGCTGTAAAGAGGGTAAAAATAAATGAGGAGGCAAGATGGCTTCTTTACCATATACTAGAAAAAAGGGAGAGTTACCTATGGCAGCTTTGGGAGTCACTCTGTCAGCCCACAAGGCATTTGATAAAGCATTGTGCCAATTCCTATGATGATTAACCATCATACGTTTCAGAATCTTGATCAAATTTTTATTGGAAGATTTAGCTAATTCGTTACCCTGAGGATAATAATTAGCTGAATACTTTAACTTTATGCCCTTTTCCAATGCATATTCAGTTAATTTTACAGAAGAAAAATAGGTTGCATTGTCAAAAATCAAATATTCAGGAACACCAAATCTGGTGATAATAAAAGAATCAAGGAATGATATCACCTGTTCCGAGTTAACTACTCGCAAGGGGATGGCTTCAACCCATCTAGTGAAATAATCTGTGGCTATCAAAATGTATTTATGCTGCTGTGAAGAAGCTAGTGTGATTGGATCAACAATATCCAGACCCCATTGTTGAAATGGGACTTCAATAATAACAGGCTGGAGGGGTAACGCTGCTTTCTTCAGTCTGCCCCCTGCTGTCTGACACTCCTGACACTTCCTAGCAAAGGAAAATGCATCTTTGAACAAAGTAGGCCAGTAGTAACCAGCTCTGAGTACTTTGTGTGCAGTGGTTTCTCCGCCAAAGTGTCCCCCAGCTGGTCCTGCGTGTAATTGAGACAAAACATTATCAGCCTCATTCTTTTCTAAACAACGAAGGAGAAATCCTTCGAATTTATTTTTAAATAGAATGTCATCTATCAGCTGATAAGGATCAGATTTCAATCTCAAAGCCCTTTTGCTGCATGCATCTAAATGTTCAGGAGCATTCCCATGCAATAGTAAAAATTTAATATCATTATACCAAGAATCAGAGGGAGCTGAGGTTGGAAAAACTTCCCTTACAAACAGATAATGTTCGTCAAAAAATTGCAGGTCAAATTCAGAAACATCTGAAGATTCAGCTACCAACTTACAAAGTCCTTGTCCTCTGACAATATTTAAAGGCTTAATTTCCAGATCATATTCCTGCAGTGCTATAACCCAATGGGTTCTCTTTTCACCCAGGTCTTTTTGTACCAAAAGATTTTTGACTGCTGAATATGGCACAATGACCTTGGTGTGAGACTTCAGCAAATAAGGCCGAAAATGTTTCACTGATTTAAAAATAGAAAATGCTTGTTTGTCTACTTCTGGGTAGTTCAGCTCTGCACCGTTCAAACCAGAACTTGTAAAGGCAATGGGAGCCTCATTGTTTTCTTGATTTTTCTGCGTTAGAACAGCAGCATACGAAGGGTCAGAAGCAAACGTATACAAAATAAATGGCTTAGAAAAATTTGGGCTTGTTAAGGTAGGAGCTTCAGCAATAGCTTTTAAGATGTCATGAAAAGATTGCTTCTCTTCAGCAGACCATTTAAACTCAGCATCTTTTTTAATCATTTTCTGAAGCGGCCTGACAATCTCAGTGAACCCAGGAATAAATCTAGAAACAAAATTTATCTTCCCAAGAAAATACTGCATGGTTTTCTTTGAGTGAGGCATAGAAATTTGGGACATAGCCTGGGTACGTTTCGGGTCAATATTAATACCTTGTTGAGAAACTACAAAACCCAGTAACTTACCTTCTGTAACCGCAAAGATGGATTTCTTTGGATTCAGGGAGATCCCATTTTTCCTGCAACGCTCAAAGACTCTCCTGAGATGCGTTAGATGATCAGCTCTATTCTTTGAAAAGACAGTAACATCATCAAGATAAATGACAACAAATTTATCGATCAGACCTCTAAATGCAATATCCATTGCCCTTTGGAACATTGCCCCAGCATTAATTAGACCGAATGGCTATAGGCACAGGTTCCCCATGGAGTTCTAAAGGTTGTTTTCAATTGATCGGTTTTGGACACTAACACTTGGTTGTATCCTGAAAAACCATCTAAAAGTGAAAACATTTCAAATCCAGAGACCTGTTGTAATATTTTTTCCATTGGAGGAACATGATAATTGTCCTTTTCTGAAACCTTATTCAGATTTCAAAAATCGACGCATAACCTAATATCACCATTTTTCTTTCTGACAGGGATAAGGTTTGCCACCCACAGGGCATGCCGTATTAGAAAATTTATTCTGGTGGCAAGGAGTTTATTCAGCTCCTTCTTAACAGTCGGTTCTAGGATAGGATGCATTTTTCTCAATTTATGTTGGAAAGGTTTAGCCTCTTGTTTCAGGGGAATGACATGTTGCATTATATTTGGATCGAATGTATTAAGATCGTCATATGTCCATGCAAAAATGTCCTTAAACTCATTAAAGAGTCGTATGAAGGCTTTTTTTCCTGAGGAGTACACGTACTACCCAGATTGACACATTAAGGGTTGTGTTCAGTGCCTAGATTTACAATTTCAGATTGCATAATGGAGCTATTGGTTTTACAGTTCCTTGCAGCTTTAAATTTATCCTTCAAGTCATAGAATTTCTCAAGTTTGATTACTGATCTAGGAAGGGTGCCAACCTGATTGAGAGATTCCTGAATTGAACAAGGCTTATAAATTACCGCAAAATTATATAGATCTTCATCGTGAGTCATTTCATCGATGAGCGCATCTTTAAAAGTATCCTTCAAAGTCAGAAAATCGATCAACTGCTCGTCGTTGTCGAAGACTCCAATTGGCAACATTATCAGGTATGGAAGGTCTGAAAAGCAATTCAACATAGAAAGAATCAGCAAGAATCCCTTCAGAAGGGATTAACCTTGAAGCAACGCTAGCTAAAAGATCTACTTCCTGATTTAAATAACAAGGAATAGAACTTATGTTAAAGGATTCAAATGATAGTAATAGCTTCCATACCTCTGCTTGGTAGTTCCTCAAATGCCCAGCAATGCAATGAATAGTGTTACGTACCTGTCTAACAATAATCTCAGAGTCTCCTAACACTACCAAGGCTTTGGCTCCCAGGTCGATTACTTTTTTTATCCCTTGAATAAGGGCTTCATATTCAGCAATGTTATTGGTGCAATCAAATTCTAACCTGCAAGCAATGAAATACCTTTTTCCATGGGGATCGATCAATAGACAACCAGCCCCAGCTACTTCCTTTGACTTAGATCCATCAAAGTATAGAGACCAGAGACCATTATTCAGATCTAGATGCGTAGTGTTCAGAACAGGAATTTTGTCTGGAACTTGTGTAAAATAGAAAATTTCAGACTGTTGTCCTGCATCTTGGACTGATGAAGTTTCAGCCTCAAGGTTTCTAAAGAAAGAATCAACCACGTAGTTTCCCATAATGGTATCGATGAATAATATTGGTTCATTTAAATCATCCAGTTCTGTGACCATGTGCTTCATATAACGTTCTCGGTCGATCTTGATTTTATTTGGATGACCATTATGGGGTATCCATAAATGTGACCAGTCGGTTGCAAAATATCCCTTCAATTTTTCAGACCAATCTTTGCTGAGAAATAAGCCATACGCTTCTGGGATATCTGCAACAATTATATCAATGATAAAATGGACTTGAGGGTTTGAATCTAACCTTATCAACACCTCATTCAACTTTCCCATCACTTTCACATTTGATCGGTCAAGCTGCACAATGCTTGTATCACATGGCACAGGAACCGCATTAAGTTTTTTGCACACTGAGTATGGCATAACATTTTTCGAAGCCCCTGAATCTATCATACAGTTATGCACTTTACAATTGCATATTTCAAACGTAAGTAAAAAAGGAGTTGAAGAGTCTGATTTCTTCCCTATGGATGAGGCATTGATTGAAGATTTTGTTGAGTTATCTTTGGTATTAGCAGAACTACTTTGAGAGGACGTGGTTTTCCTATTTTTACTTAGAGATACCCCTTGCATCATTTTGTCACGAATTATAGGCAATTTGAGGAGTTCATAAATAGAAATGTTGGCTCTGATTTTCTTTAAATCCTTAATCAGATCATATTCTAAATCAAGAGAAGGTGCGGATTTAGGATTTGGAGGTTGGTCTTTTGTTTTGACAGTGGAACTGTCATCAGTAGTAGTCGGAGAAGATCCCCCTGAGGGCTGATATTTTTTACTTCTGGTGTTGTATTGATGCTGATTAACATTGAAAACAGCCACATCTTCATCATCAGTCAATTCTATGGTGTCCCAGAAGTGACTGATAACTTGAGGAGGTTTATCTTCATTGCTATTATCTGTTTTTTGGGTATCTTCAGAATTCTGTCCATAAGATTGAGTTTCATTTTCAGCTGATGTTTCCAGACTTGAGACTAATAATTTCAGGAAACTATTAATTTCATCAACGATGTTAGCTTCAGAGGGTGGAGTCTGTTTTGTAGCTGGATTTAGGAATGGCCTTCTAAAAAACTATTTAGGTGGTTCTTTGTTCGGAGCACTTTCAGAAGTACCTTTCTTTAAATCAATGATTTCATTGGATAGCTTTTTAATAACTCTTTGGAGGCTGTCTAAGTCTAATGCATCTTGAACTTTTTTATCAGGAGTTGTGGTTTAAGAAGGACTCTCAGTATTTTTACGAGAGGAAGAAGCTGAATCCGTGTCTATCCTGGGATTTGTCTTTATAGAAGACATGTCCTTTTCAACTTTTCTGGCTTCCTCAAAGGTCTGAGTGAGAGTGGGTTTAGCATCTCTCCTGACAAACATAGCCATAGACATGGGTAGGGCTGATGTGTAAAATTCGATAGTGACATCTTCAGCTGGCCTTGAGGTGGCAAGAATTCTGTTTCTTAGAGTCAAGAATCGCTGGTTAAAATCTTTTACTTTTTCCTTAGCTTCCATATGGATCCTAGACAACTCTAACACCAACCCAGCTGGAGTCTTATCTTCTCCAAACTTGTTCATGAAAGCTAGCTCAAATTTGTTCCAGCTGGTAATAGAACCATCTATAAGTGAAAAATACCACGTCGAGGCTTTGCCCTCAAAGGTATAAGGGAAAATTCGGCAGACCACATCTTCATGTTCAACATCCAGGAGCCGAACTGCCAGCATAAACTTCTTGACATGGTCTTTAGCTGGCTCTTTTAGCTCAGGGTTGAACTTAGGCAACAATTTCTCAGGATGCTTGGGTAAAGGATGTCGATCGCCTAGAACAACAATCGCATCCTGAGCTAACCATGGAATGTTAACATTAGGGTTAGCGTTTACACCTGCCATGTTCCTTGGTGATTGGGGTGGTGAAGGTGGTGTGTGAACAACGTGAGGTGGTGAATGAGGCAGTGATGGTGGTTGACCAGATCCTCCTGAAGCAGGTGGTCCTGAAGAAGATGAAGGTTGATTGGCACCTGTTAAAGAGTGTTGTATATGAAGATCAGGGAAGACACCTACCGGTTGCTCCTATTCTTCTGAAGAAGGCTCAGGATGATGAGTGCAGGGACGTGTGATCTACGGGAGGGGTAATTCAGTGGGTTGACACCCAGTGAGATTCAAATAAGCCCTTGTTAAAATCCTACGAGATTTGTTTATGGCCTGTTCGAACTGGTCAAGTTCTTCAGGTTGGTGAGCACCGCTAGAGTTGAATTGAGAGATAAGGTTTTGAACAGAGTTGTTCAGTGGGGCCCCAATCAATTGTGATGACTGGAGAGTTCGTGGTTGTGATGATGACTGTATTTGAGGGGTGGAAGGCTAATTAATTTTGTTAACAAGGTTGTCTTCATCAGCCATTTGCTTAAGTTGGCCCTCCTTCTAGCGCCATTGCTGACGGGCTGAAAAAGCACAAATTTCAACCAAGAGACAACCCGATCCAAGAGTTTTCAAGATGCTCTCAGTCGTTTAAGTAGATGTCCCTGACAGGATTAAGGCCCCGTTGCCTTTCCTAAATCACTACTAACTACAGGGGAGGATTACAAAAAGGAAAAAACTAGAACTATTGTTTTAGTAATCAGATCTATACCTATCCCTATACAAGTTAATAACAATTATATATTACAAAATCAATTAGTTAAATTAAATCTACTTCAGGAAATTAGTTTATAATACAAGAATAAAAGTTAACCAAATATTGACAGAGTTGATGAATTACAAAGATACATTATTAACACATGTTTGATTAATCACAAGATAAGAAAATAACCTGAATGTGATATGAATATAACGATCTGATTCACTAGATAAAATAATTAAAAGAAACAACTATTAATCTATTCTAAGTCCTATCCTGATCAGGAGCAAAGAGAATATTAACCTGAAATCAAATTTTCCAATAAGACTATTGCGTCAATAACCTTGAAAATATTCAAAATAAATTCAGACATTAACAAGATCACACAGTAAACACATATATCACAGATGTTATGATGTCAATCATCAAATTTACAACCTGAAATATATCAGCAAATCGAAATCAGCATAGATCGACAATTATATATGATATATTTGCATAAATTCATTAAAGAAATCATGACAAAAATTTATAATATATAAAAAGTGACAAGACCAAGCAATACCAGAAATACATAGGCGAAGTATAAATACTATGAATATATATAGATATCACCAGTTTAAAATACTATAGCTGCTGACAAAAAATTGCCTTAAGTCACAGGAAGATCAGAACAATGGTCTTGTCTCACCCTTTCCAAACTATTGACCCCACTCCCAATACAAACATGTCTCCCTTTTAAAAACCTTGAATCCCACACAGAGACAGTTCTACAAAACTGGAAAACTATCTAATCTAAATCTCAACCAATCCTATTAAAAATGACAAGTGAAACATGTCATTTCTAACATACGTTATAATGTCTTGGAAATGGAGAGATTCAACTGATAGTGCGAAATCAAGAAAACAATAGCACTAATAATATATGGACACCTGGAAAATAGTATTGCCCATCGATTTGTTTCCAATTATCCAGGGATCAACCGGAAGGTAAGCGATCATCAACATCTGAGAAAGATCATCTACGATATTACCTGCGATACTACATAGAAAAGAAAATATAATTAAAACACACACAACAACAAAATAAAATAAACTATATAATGTATAAAACAAAACACACCAATACCTGTAACAAAATAATCTGATTATCTCTTGTTTATAACTTCAAACTTGAAATCAATAGTAAGTGCGCCTCAAAACATTATAGATTAACAGGGACATTAAACACCTGAATGTTCACGCCACTTGATGGATTCTGTGACTAACCCTTGAATTGCATCAGAGTGACCTGTGCATTCAATTCACGGACCTTCTCCCCGTTCTTATGAATCTCGTTTTGGAGCTTCAGGACTCTAGGAATCAACCGATTCTTATGTTTCTTAAGGAGGAGAAGACACTTATCATCCGAATCATCCTTCTCTTTCAACCTTAAATTTTCAGCTTTGATAACATTATCATGTGTCACCATCTCTATCAGTTCTATTTCCATTCTGTTTATTTTATCTAACAGACAACTGACAAAAAGGGGATGAACAGTTTCACCAATTGGATAGGAGCCTGATAAATTTGCAGCTATAGACCTCCCCTTAACCGGAGAGTCGACTACAGGATCAACCACAGGATCTACCTGAAATTCCTTAACAGGCACATAAGAATTATTATCGATAGGATTCAGGATAGACTCGTGCTTAATGTCACAACCATCACCAGGCAAAATCGGATTCCCATCTTCATCATCTATCACGACTGTATCAACCTAAACTTTATCACTCACGGGAGGCTTAGCAACATTACCCTTGGCCATCCTTCTCGTAAACCTACCAAAAACCTTGGCATTTAGCCTTTTACCTGTCTATTTGCAGGTATTAGTAGTTCACTTCGCGGTTATAGGAGATAAACCCGAAGACTTCCTCACGCGCTTAGAAAACACAGGAGTGCTAGGACTACTCATAGGAGTGGGGACAGAGTTATTACAAACGTTGGGGCTTATGCGATTGGTAGGGTTTGACATAGGCTCACGCATAGGTGAGACCGAAAATCGACTAGACTCTTGATGCCTTGTACATTCTTCAAGGCAGTCAAATTGACAGTGACAAAAGGTTGAGAAGCCATTAGACTCTATAAACTCATCCCACGATTGATTATGCTTGGACAATTCCTTATCTATTAATAACCTCACCAAACTGTGATGAAACAAACTACGACCAATGTACCTCGGCCCTTTTTTAATAGCCGAGGACATCTTCTACAGAATCTGAACCAGATAATGAGGTAGATTAAGAGGAAAACCAATAAAAGCAGCCATCAGCCGCAAATGATAGATATAGGTTGAAGAGAGACAACCTTTGCAGGTCATGTACCTGTGTATAACATCCAAGACTGGTCACCACTCCTTCTTAAAGTACTTCCGGGACACAACAGTTCTGAATGAGACATCTTGACATGGGTTCTTCAGCATTTGCTGCCACTCAATCACCTCCATATGCTTATACCTGAACCATCGCTCCCCCGTTAATGACAAACCAGTGGAAAGAGCAACCGAACGTTCATCTACCCTAAACTGGAGATCAGCTATTTTCACCCGAGAATCGGCCAGCGACAAAGCAAACAACCTCGTCACTTTGGGGTTCGAATCACCAAACCTACAGATGAACGCAAACCACCCCACCACTTCGACCTTAGCAAAGAGCTCAGGGTTCTCATCCAAGAGCTTGGTATGATTGGGCTCAACTCTAACCATAGGAGCCATGGCCACCTGAGCGAATGCACAAAACCTCGCGCAGAAAAGACACCACAAGTCGAACTGCGACAGTGAACCAGAGAGTGAACACTCAGGGTGCAGAATGAGCAGAAAGCAAAAGCAATGGAACCCAATGCTTTCATAAATCGACTGTGACATGAGTAACCACAGCCAATAACCCTTAAACTTCGGCATGAAGGGGAATGATAACAAAGCAAGGTAATCGAAATAAGAAATGACGACAAACAACTCCAGATGAACTGATCTTGCCATTATTTATCTGGGATTATTGACATGAGACCGCTCATTGCATATAATATAGGTGTTGAACGAGAATGGAGCCACGATAGTGAACATGTACTTGAAATTGAATATGATTGACAGGGCTAAGTACGAGTGCAATAATGCCAAATCAACCTTACAACAGGTGGATCGAATTCGGAGGCAATGGCATGGGTCGAAACAATCATATGGATTCAACCTTTGAGTGTTAATGCACAGACCTTATAGTATAGTGATATTAACCTTCAAAGGTTGCGAGCATATGACACGACACAACCATGGAACCCAACATCAAACCTTTATAATATGGAACATATTATAAAAATTGACATTACACATTAATAGTAAGAGCAAATATGATTCAGGATTTAAAGATGAGCTTAGGATAAGGCATGTTTACATAAATTATTACGCCTTTCATGTTCTAAACCTTATCAAACTTACAATAAATCGATCACATATACCCATTGACCAATATTCGAATGGAGACATATAGTGAGAAGCCCAATAACCAAAGCTTATCCCTTAAGTTATAAAGCTAACTACATCCAAAGTAATGATTTCAATGTAATGATTTGTCCCCAAACCATAGTTCATAAGGATTGTAAAAAAAACATGGAATTTCACTGATTCAGTAGCTGTCGGAATGGCATCATTTTAGTAGCTAGCGATTCGTTAGACTTTCCATCAAAAATTCAAACATTTCATCAAAACAAAATAGGATTTTGTTTGATGAAATATTTTTTTTTTAAGGCTGTTGAGTAAGGGCACAATAGGATCTCATAACTAGGGTTCCTTTTTAGATGAACCCTAAATTGGTCCCTCGTCATCCTTATATGTTGGCCAACCTTCTTTAGGATCTCCACTCCATTGAAGGTATTGTTGTCAAACATGCAAACCAAGTGATTAGTGAGATTGTCTTTTAAATTGATATTTTCTTTATCCCACCTTGTGGAGACGGCGATCCCAAATATCTCCAATGACAAATCATTTATACGTTTATAAAAAACATTCCTTCAAGATGATCATGTCATCATTAGTTGAAAACAATTTTTTCTGAGCATATTACAATAAACTTATAAACAATGTATAAATACCTAAAATCTTCTATATATTTATGGGAACAATATTTTCATCCACCAAAAATGTTGTAGGTAGTGTACATGTTCTAGTGAAATGGGAAGATCAAACAAATGTTGCTTGAGCTTTATCATTAATAGTTTCTGCATCGCCCCCTTATTTTATATGATCCAGCGTGTGTGAACTACTCACAGGTGGAAATTGAACCCAAGTGATATAACAATCACACTCACAAAATTGCTAATCAAACATGCATATTTACACACAAAGGAGACTGAAATTGGAGCATAACACTAATCTTTAATGAATAAGTGTACAATAGCCAACCTTATGAAATCATAGGATGATGCAATATATAATTACATCATAGATTTGAATGCATAAGGATGCCATTTGAAATAGTCAAAAAGTAGGCTTACTAAATCTACTAAAATCCCCCATAGGTGCATAAAGTAGTTTCCAAATCTACTTAGAGACTCATGAATTGGAAAATTCAAGTAGGAAAGATAATAAGTGATGGAGAGAAAATTCATACATGATTTTATTAGGAGAAAATAATGGAGGATGATGAGGGAAAAAAACAAGTCAACTACACCTAGTCTTACTTTCCCTTTTGCCATAAATCTCAATAAAGCATGGAACTTAGCAGAAAAAGAAGATATGTGCTAGGGAGGATCTGGAATGAAGTAGATATGAAAAATATGGATTTCAGGAGGTTTCCTAAGTGCTCCATGACTTATTTTTAGCAAGTTTGACTTCCGTGGAATGTGGAAGACAACTTGCATAGAGTGGAATATTGGAAACTAGGCAAATAAGACAAAAATGGATTAATTAATGTCTAAGGTAGGTAACTATGGCTTTATTATTATAACACCCCACCTTAAGCTTGACTTTATGAGTAAATATCAGAAAACTATAGGTCCTAGCAACAAGGATTAGTCACCCTTTACATACTGCATGTCCATTTAACCAAGGAAAGAGGAAACAACCAGTGGGAAAATCCTCCCTTAAACATGGACAATAAAACAAAATTTTAAAATATTTTCATCAATAATGCTTCATAGCATGATCAGCGATCCCCAATAATGATTTGAGATTGATGAATGTCTTGTCACAAAAAACTTTGGTGAAAATGTCTGCTATTTGTTCTGAAGATGCAAAGAAGAGTAGGTGAATGGTGCCATCATGCACAAGCTGTCTGATGTAGTGCATATGGATCTCAATGTGTTTGGTTCTCTGTCTCTGAACTAGATCATTGCAGATTCAAATGGTGCTCTGATTATCACAATAGATAATGGTTGGAAACTCTGATTTGAAGCCACACTCACCAAGTATCCCCTGCAGCCATAAACATTGATTTGTTGCATTTACAACTCTTTTGTACTCTGCTTTTGTAGATGAGAGTTCTATAGCACTATGTTTCTTACTTGACCATATGATTGGTCCTTTAGCAAGCATGAACACATATTCTAATGCTGGCTTTCGATCTGTGTTGTCACCTTCCCAATCACTATCAGTAAACCCAATCAAATCAAGATCAGATTTAGCTTTGTAGAAGATCCCATGAGTTCTTGTTCCCTGAACAAAGTTAAGGATCATTTTGGCTACTCTCCAATGGATCTCATGAGGCTGATCCATGTATCTTGAATCCACACTTACTGCATAAGAAATATCAGGTAAAGTGTGTGTAAGGTAAATCAAACACCCAATCAATTGCCTATACAGTGTATTATTTACCATAGGAGAAGAACATGTTTCTTCAAGCTTAACTCCTGAAAGGAAGGGAGTCTTGCTTGGCTTGCAATATTTCATGTTGAATTTGTTCAAAAAATATAAAGCATACTTGGATTTATGTACTTTTATTCCATGTTGGGATTGAGCAATTTCGAGACCTAAGAATTGGCTCAACAATCCCAAGTCAGTCATAGAAAATGCATGGTTCATTGCATCCTTCAAGGAGGCAATTTCTTTCTTTGAAATTCATGTAATCAAAAGGTCATCCACATACAAGACAATAATAATCGAAGAACCATGAATCATCTTCAAATAAACATTAGGATCAGACTTGCATCTAGCAAAACTCAATGGAAGTAGAAAGCCATCAATCTTGGCATACCAAGTCCTGGGGGCTTTCTTGAGCCCATACAATGATTTCTTTAACCTGCACACAAAAGATGGATTAGAAAAAAAACCCTTGAGGCTGCTATATGTAAATATCTTCAGTAAGATCTCCATTCATGAAAGCACACTTCACATCCATGTGATGTACCTCCCACTGCTTCGAAGCTACAATTGCTAAGGCTAGCCTTATGGAGTCCATCTTTTCCATTGGTGCAAAGGTACATGGAGTAGCCCTTGGATACCAATATTGCCTTATATTTCAAAGGTTAACCATCAACAGCAAAATTAGCTTTGAAAACCCACTTACATTGAACTAGCTTCCTCCCTGGGGGAAGATCAACCAGTTCCCAAGTGTTGTTCTTCTGGAGTGAGCTGAATTCTTCTTTCATGGTTGTTTTCCATCTTGGATAATGTGCTGCATCTTCATATGTCTGTGGGTCTTATTCAACCATCAGATATCACTTCTCTACAAACAAAGGGTCTTTCATACACAGGGCACTCTCAAACTGAGATCTAGTCCTCCTAAGATCACTAGGATTTCCAGCTAGTTCCCCAGCTGCATGAATGGTATTTGCTTCCCATTATGGTCTTGTAGGACTGTTAGGAACTGCAATTAAATCATCATTATCAGAGATATCAGAATAAGAAAACTCATGTGTCTCTTCACTTACATTCAATGGTTCTAGTGCTGAAGAAGACTCTCCAACTTCAACTGTTGCTAAAGGCTCTTCTTGGAACTGAACACTTCTTTCAATGAAGGATTTGTTTGTGCTCAATTTGATCAGATTGTACCCTTTTGAATCTTCAAAGTACCCAAAAAATAGACACTCTTGGCTTTGGGGCTACAAAGCATTCCTCTTTTTTGTTTGAATTCTAGCCCAATCCTTTGAGCCAAAAATCCTGAAATGGGTCACATCTGGCTTGTGCCCACTCCAAGATTCAAAAGGAGTCATACCATCAAACTATTTATGAGGAAATATATTTTGGATATAGGATGCACAGTTTATAACCTCGGCCCAAAACTTTGGTGGCAAAGTCTTAGCCTCCATCATACAGGTTTCCATCTCCTTCCGTGATCTGTTCTTTCTCTCAACAACACCATTTTGCTGTGGTGTGTAAGGGATTGAATGCTGCATATGAATATATACATATTCACAATATTGAATGAACTCAGACTTGACATACTCACCACCATTGTCATATCTGAGGATCTGGAGTCTCCTCTTAGACTGGTTTTCAACCAAAGCCTTAAAGACTTTGAAGAGGCCAAAAACTTCAGACTTATGCTTCAAGAAGTAAACCCAACAATACCTGGAAAAGTAATCTATGAAGATAAATGCATATTTGGCTTGACTCATTGACATATGAGGAAATTTACCAGCAAAATCACTGTGGATCAACTCAAGAGGTGCAGAGGTTCTCTCATGACTAGCTCTCTCAAATTTATGCTCTGGGTGTTTTCCTAGGATACAACCTTGACAGACTCCCTTGGAAAACTTAATCTTTGGTAACCCTATGACCATTTATTTTTCACTTATATTAGAAGGATACTTATAGTTAAGATGGCCAAATCTTTCATGCCAAAGCTTGCTTGCCTCATTAGCATGAATCAAAAGAGCAGATGGGTTTGAGTAAGGTAGAAAATGTGAAGACATGTATACCTTCGAAGTATGATCTACAATTACTTTTGCAATGACTTTACCATTCAATATCTCTATGATCTAAATATCATCAGGGGAGAATATGACCTTCTTTGGAGACCCTGTGTGAGTCATATGATACATTGACAAGAGGCTAGAGGCAAGACCTGGAACATACAATACATTACTGAATTTACCATGGTCAATATCAATCCTTCCTTTCCCCAAATTGTCAGTGAGAGAGTCATATCCCAACACTATTGGTGGACCTTTCGACATATCAAGAGAGGAGAATGCCTCCTTGTTCAAAACCATATGTCCTGAAGCTCTAGAGTCTATGATGAAGCTAGGTGAGCTTGATGTGCTAGCAACCAATGCATGTACTCTCTCTCTGTCCTCTGGATTTGATCCTCTCTCCCTCTTCTTTGAGCAATAAAGAAGGGAGATGTTATTATTCTCTAGGAGTTGAGTCAGCATGTCAATTTTCTTCTTCATGTAGGAGATTTTACAATGATAGCCCTTACTGCAGTATGTGCACTTGCTCATTTCTCCTTTGTTCTTCTTCTTCTGGAATTTCTTCTTGGAGCCTTAGGGCTCTTATTGAGACTTGCTCTTGTCTCTCTTTTGCTTAGGTGGCTTCTTAGCTTTCTTCTTGCCTTTTGAATCCACCCTTGAATATCCAACAACCAAATCTTGGTCTTTGGAAGGATTGATGGTGCCCATCATCACGAGTTTATCTTGTTTTTGTGTGAGGGATTCCATGAAATCTGCAAGCTTAGGCATCTTCCAGGTTCGAGTTGTCAAATTTGTGGCATGGAAGATCAAAACAAACATTGAATAGTCAGGGCCAATATTCGAGAGTATGGCCAAAACTATTTGCTCTTCCTTCTTTTCAATTCCACACTATTTTAGCTGCAAAACAAGGGCTTTAAACTTGGAAAAGTAGAGTTGCAGGGATTCAAAGCTGCTGAGACTCAAAGAGATCAATTCATTCTCAATTTTATGTCCTATCATCTCATCTATCTTACCAAACATATCTACAATCTTCTCCCACACTTCATTAGTTGATGTCAATCCATCAAGATGGAAGAGGAGGTATCTGGATATGCTCAAACACAGTAGATCATAGGCCTCATCCCTCCTGTTCTGCCATTTAATTTTCTCTACAACTGCATTGGGCTCTGCCCCAGTTTCCATAGTCACCCGATATAGAACTTTTTCTCTCAACAATATCTCCATCTCTGCTTTCCATCCAAATAAATTAAATGGAGTCAAGATGATCTTTTGAGATTGATCCATAGCTCAGAAACTGCGCCCTTCAATTAGCAGAATGCTCCCGGTCAAGATGTCAAACCTGCAATAGCAATATGGAAGGAGATAAATCAAACTACAAAGGCTCTGATACCATGTGGAAATTGAACCCAAGTGATAGAATAATTGCACTCACAAAATTGCTAATCAAACATGCAAATTTACACACAAAGGAGACTGAAATTGGAGCATAACACTAATCTATATTGAATAAGTGTAGAATAGCCAAGATTATGAAGTCATAGGCTAATGCAATATATAATTACATGAGAGATTCAAATGCATAAGGATGCCATTTGAAATAGTAAAAAATTAGGCTTACTAAATCTAGTCAAATCCCTCATAGGTGCATAAAGCAGTTTCCGAATCTACCTAGAGGCTCACAAATTGGCAAAGTCAAGTAGGAAAGCTAATAAGTGATGGAAAGATAACTCATACATGCTTTTATTAGGAGAAAATAATGGAGGATTATGAGGGAAAAAAATTCAACTACACCTAGTCTTACTTTCCCTTTTGCCATAAATCTCAATAAAGTAGGCAACTTAGCACAAAAAGCAGATATGTGCTAGGGAGGATCTGGAATAAAGCAAATATGCTAAATATGGATTCCAAGAGGATTCCAAAGCACTCCATGACTCATTTTTAACAATTTTGACTTCTATGGCATGTGGAAGACAACTTGCATAGAGTGGAATATTGGAAACTAGGAAAATAAGACAAAAATGGATTAATTAATGTCTATGGTAGGTAACTATGGGTTGATTATTCTAACAAAATATGAATCCCATTTTCAAGTGATAGAGAGTTCTATTGAGTTGGTTAATCATTATATCCACTTGATTTCGCTAGCCTTTCATTAAATTCTTTCTATTTCACGTGAATGTGATAGAGCATACCCTTTAGTGATAGATAGAGGCCACTCTCACATTGTTCGTGTGATTCCATCAATGGAATTGGTCAGTGATTTTTCATTCCATGGAGTGTTTTGAAGTTGAAAACAATATCTCCAAACTATGTACTTGTAGCTTTGGAATAAAGGTATCTTTTGTCATGGTGGCTTAATATCATTCCATTAGTGTGTATTAGTATGATTACTTTTACTTGAATTTTTCGAGTTGATTCATGTTGGGGAAGAATCTATTAATTTTCTACTATATTTGATTCCATATTTCATAGATTTCAAGGATTTACTTTACTGTTTTCTATGTTTTTATAAGAAGATACTACATGGTATGCACATTTTAAGTGCAGATTTGAAGTGTTTAAGGTGCAAAACGTTTGATAGGAACCTTTTGGAGAGATGTCTTTCTTGGAAACATGATGTGATGATGTATTTGGATGTTCACTTATGTGATAAGAATGAAGAAGCAACCAATTTTGGTTGGAATCGACTTCTTATAGCTAGTGGGAGCTTATTGGGCTGCAATTTCCTTCTTGTTGTTTTGAATGCCAACTATTTATGTTGGTGAACCTAGGAGTGGTTGTTTAATGTTCAAACCTAGTGTTATTTAGATGATCACTTGCACATGTGAAGGATTTGATGGTTTGAAACCTAGTTGATATTGTGATCTCATTTATGATAGTTATTGAAGCTACTTCGGTCCAACCACGTGCAGGTGGAAGCTCTTATGGCCCCTCTCCCTCTTACATCACTGTCAATTCCCCATACCCAATGCATGTGCATGAAAACAAATACTAAATTTATATGAAAACATGTGCATTTAGTTTATTATAAAAAATAAGTATGGATAGTTTTTATTCAGTCACTTCTAAGTTTTTTCTTTTGAAAAACTTAGCAAGTAACTCACCTAATACAACTTGTCATTAAGTTCTTGTGGCATCTACAACTTTTTGTACTGTCTTCCTAGTAGATTACTCATGATGTGGATGTTGCTACAAGGGGTCAGGATTTGCTGCAATAATGTAAAAATGTTACATTGATATCTCATGTTATTATAATGACAAGTATTTCATTAAAAAAATATTACATAAATGTTTTTTACCTAATGTGTCCACATCATGTACTTAGTGTTCCTATCTAGGCTCATCTTGTATAGTAGGACCCTCTATATACTTTGCAATTGAAAAATGAAAAAGTACAATTAATATTCACCATTTGCAATGAATTATTTTAAATTGTAGCATATGAAATCACTCATTACCAAGATTCCAAGCATGACCTTCGATAGGTTGTTCTCCATCCTCAACATTAGGTGTCATTGATTTCCTGCTCAAAAGTGAGTCAATATTTTATTGGAAATATTTAGAACTAATATATTACACAAGTAATCAATTGTAAATAAAATTCATTGATTTTATATACCTGCACGAAATATGGATCATCTAAAGACTATGTTTTCTAGACAATTTTTTTCGGTGCTTAACAACATATCTAAGGTCGTCCTCGAAGCCAAGATTCAAGTCTTCCTCTGTGGGAACTTCATTGAATTGATCGACCTACCTATTTGCATAATATCAAGAATTCACCTATTATAGTTCAATAAAATGAAATTAATTTGCAATTTATTATTTGGATGTAATATTGTTTTTTGATACTTACAATTTGTGCCGACAAATTCGAATTACCACCAGGACCAAGCTTGTGTTGTCCATTTTTTTCTTGTCTTTCCTTTGTGGTGTTTGATGTGTTTGACAATCTATGGAAATAATGAAATACGTTAAATGTTGCAAATTTGATCTAAAATTCATAATAATAAGGTTTATGATTAAATTGATGAAAGTATTGCATGCCTTTCTATGCCCGGTGGTAGCTTTCTTTCTTTTCTCAAATCCCTCTCCTTTCCATCTTGCACTAGGTCTTTCCACCACTTCCTAGAATAATTGGAGCAATATCATACCAAGGGTTCCTTTCTAGATGAGCCCTAAATTGGTCCCTTGCAATCTTGATATGTTGGCCAACCTTGTTTAGGACCTCCACTCCATTGAAGTTATCATTGTCGAACATGCAAACTGTTGGGAAAAAGGGCAGACCCAGGTTTTATCCTTTTATGTCGCACCAACAAAAGACCCACAGTGTTGGCCCTTTCGGCAACAACCTGTGCGCAGGTTGCAGTCTCACCCGAAACAGCTATGGGGTGCCGCAGAATCAGGTTTCTGCAAGCATAGAGGGGTATTACTGTACCTTAGCCTTTAATAAACTTATTAATCAACAATTACACAACTTTACCATTCACTCATATACACCTTCGCAAATAGATAAACAACCGTGACTTGCTTAACCCACTACAGGGAATTCACAGCGAAGCTTGTTATTAGCAGCGATCTAATTTATCAAATGTATACAGTTATTAATGCATAAAAGACAACAAAAATAGAAACAACACAAGAAACCACAACACCAGATATAACGTGGTTCACCCCCAGTGTAGGGGCTACGTCCACAAAACTGTGTTTCATTCAACTTGCTGCAAAACCATAGTTTTGATCTGCGCACTCAGCTGCAGATCCCTTCAGTCCTTAAAAGCTGTGCACATAGCAGTAGGCCTCTGCGCACACAGCTGCAGATCTTTCCTTAATCTTCTTACAAAAACCCTCTGCGCACACAGCTGCAGAGGTCATCCACGCACACAGCTGGGACTTAACCTTTCCTTACAGAAATCAGCCTTAACTTCGCCTTTCTTTCTTTACATCAAAAATCCTAACTTTTCTTCTTTACAAAAATGCCTATTTAGACATCGTGCTATTACAAAACCATGGATTCAAACCATGGGCACCCAAAACCCTAAACCCTGGTCTTAAACCGTGGATTTATTACAATAGAGGACTTTGACTCAACCCCCAACACCCCTAACACTATTTTGAGTCAACCTCCACTTACAAACTCCTTTGGCTTGCAGAGATATTTTCCTTAAGGACCATTAGGGTGCACTCCCCAACAGGCCCCTAAGACTCACCGGTGGCCCATCTCAGGACACTCGTCTATTCGGCTGGTGGTAAAATTTATTTTGGTGAAAACAATGTGCGCTGATTACTGCGGTCTATCCTGCTATTGCCGACTGCTTGCTTCTTTCCTGCTTGCTATTAATGCTGGGCAAGGCCCTGTGAATCCATCTGCAACCCCATCCTTTGCTCAGGTTCACATCTTGGGGTCCCCTGGAATTGCGTGTCACGCTGCATAAGACACACAACTACCACGGTTCTGCTATGCAGGGTGATTTCATGGCGCGGTTCCCCAGAATCTGTTGGTGAGGTCTTATGGCCTTCGTCGCTCTATGTTAGAGCAAATTTGTGCCTGCCTTCACCTGATTTAGAGCAAACTTCTGCCTGCCTTTGTACCTAGGTCGAATACGACTGTACTGGCGGATTACTCAGCAAGTTCTGCAGACCTCTCTCTCTGAGCTCTCGTGTTAGTTCCTGGAATTCACAATTGTTTGACATGGCTTCAGTCGATCAAACTCTAAGAAGTGCTTTATGGAAGACTTCATGGGCCAATGTGGTTTACTTATAGAATTCCGCTACAGGATCTGTCATCATATTGTATTAATGACATCAAATCTGCTTGAATGCCTGAAATCTCCTCACACCCAGCCTCAAATTTTCCCAAAATCTCATAATTACGGGTATTGAGAGTAGCTCACGTGCCGCTGCCGCAAAATTCATTTTGTCCCATCCATCACATTCTATGCTGCGACACAGTCCGAACCTACGACATAACAACCCCTTTCTACTTTGACACAGTAGGAACCCGTGTCTCATGACCAACCTTCGGCTTCCCATACTTCATCCTTCAAACTACGACATGCCATAGCATGATGAGCAGCTTCGCGGATGGTCCAGTACCCTATTTCAGCTGTTCTGGGTACGTGGAATTTTCTTTCTTGGTGTTACCTCCGATTCTGAGTACTTGGCCTATCCATGTACTTTTTTAGACGACTCCCATTTATCAGAGAAGGAAAAAGTTCTCCATTTAACTTAGCTAGCTAGACTGCGCCCCCATCAGTAAATTTCTATACTACATATGGTCCCTTCCAATGTGTCTTGAACTTTCCTGGGAACTTCATGAATTTGCTGTCATAGAGGAGCACAAGATCACCTTGCTAGAATTGCTTCTTCTTGATGTGTCTGTCATGCCACGCTTTTTCTTGAGCATTCTGCACCTGTTGCTGGAAACCTGCAATAAATCTATCTTCTTCGAGTTGTAATACCTGTTTCAATCTCTCTGTTATTACAGCTGGGTCATCCATCTCGGTGAAAGCAGATATTCTGAGGCTGGGAACAATGTACTCCATGGGAATGACAACTTCTTGCCCATAAACCAGTCGAAAAGGTGTATGGTCAGTCAACTTTTTGCAAGTAGTTCTGTAAGCCCATAGCACTGCTGGAATTCAAAGGTCCCAATCAGTTCTGTTAGCATTACAAACCTTTGTCAAAGCATGCTCAAGGATCTTATTAAAAGCTTCGAAAGTCCCATTTGCTTGTGGATGATAGGCTGTACTTTTCTGATGATACACTTGAAATTCTTCAGTTAGTACTTCAATAGTTTTATTTAAGAAATGTGATCCTTGATTGCTCATTAGGATGCGAGGACACCCAAACCAGGACAAGATGTGATCGAAGATGAATTGCGCAGCTGTAGCAGCGCTACAGTTCTTGACTGGTTAGGCTTTAGCCCAATGGGTAAGGTAGTCAGTTGCTGTATTAATATATCTCGCACCGGACTTCTTCGTAGGGGGGTTGATAGGGCCGACAAAGTCAATAACCCATTTGTCAAAATCTCGTAAGGTTACCTGTGGAACTAGGGGCATTTCATCCCGCCTGGATGGTTTGCCTTTTCTTTTTACAGAGGTCGCAGCTGTGGCAATAGTCTCTTGTATCCTTGTGAACTATGGGCCACCATAAGCTGGTTGGCAAGATCTTCTGTGCGGTGGATTTCCCTGCATAATGACCTCCTCCTGGGATAGAATGTGCCTCGGCCAGAATTAGTGGCCTTTCATGCTCCAAGACACACCTACGGAGTATTTCATCTGGTCCCATCTTGTACAGCTGGCCTGCTATTAGGGTGAAGTCCGCTGCTCGCACTACCAGCTGCTTTTTCTGTTGTGTTGTCATTTCAGCAGGTGGAAACCCTGTAGACAAATACTGAGCAATATCCTGGAAGTAGTGATCGACTATTTGGATGAAAAACAGCTGTGCGTCAGGGAGGCCCTCATCCAAACTGGTGGGTTCTTCGCCCGACTCGATTCTCGACAAGTGGTCAGGTCCTAGGTTCAGTCTCCCAGGCTTAACTATGATTTTGAAGTCATATTCTTGGAACAGAATCAGCCACCTGCATATTCTTCCTCCTAGCACAGGCTTGTTAACCAAATATTTCAAAGCAGAATGGTTAGTAAACATCTTAAAATGAGATCCTAACAGATAATGTCGAAACTTCTGCAGTGCATACACCATAGCGAGACCTTCCCGCTCTATTGTAGTATAATTTTTCTCTGTAGTGGATAATTTTCTACTGGCAAAAGAAATAGGGTGGTCAATCTGACCTGCGCCTGGTTGAGCCAATACCACCCCCAGAGCAATGGAGGATGCGTCGACATGCACATGAAACTCTTTGTTCCAGTCAGGAAATACTAGAATAGGGGCAGTGACCATTTTTTTCTTCAAGATATCTAAGCTTGCTTGGCACTCTGGTGTCCATTCGAACTTAATATCTTTCTTCAGGTGTCTTTCCATCAGAGTGGTAATCTGAGCATATCCTTGGATGAATTTCCTGTAGTAACCGGTGTGACCAAGTGTCATGCGTAGTTGTTTGACAGACTTCGGAGGTGGCAGGTTTACAATAATAGTGATCTTCGCCGGACCCATCATCAATCCCTGCTTACAGACAACGTGACCAAGCAGAATTCCAAAAGGGGCACAAAAGATACACTTTTTTAAATTCAAGGCAATCTGGTGTTGTCTACACTTGTTCAACATAAGTCTCAAACTAGTGAGATGGTCTTTTACTAGCCCGAAAATAGTCCAATCATCAAAATAAACTTCTAAGAATTTATGTATATATTCCTTAAACGCAGAAATGACGACTCTAGAAAATATAGCAGGTGCATTCTTCAGCCCAAAGGGCATAATAGTATACTGAAAGGATCCCATTTCGGTAGCAAAGGTTGTCTTATGTCGGTCTTCTAGAGCAATTCGGATCTAATGGTAGCCAGAAAACCCATCAGTAAAAGAGTATACTTCTTGACCTCCAACATTGTCGAGCACTTGATCTGTAAAGGGGGTGGGAAAGGGATCATGCAGACAGGCATCATTTAGTTTCCATAGATCGACTCAGATTCAGATTTCTCCCTTAGTCTTCTTCTCCTGTACCACCATAGGTCTCACCCACTCAGATTCCTCAACTGGCTCGATTATTCCAGCAGCAAGCATCTTCTCCAGCTCCACTTTAACCTTATCCTTATACTTTGGATTCAATCTATAAGGGCGTTGCTTCACAGGCTTCGCATCAGGTTTCAAAGGGATCTTCATGACGCCGATATCACCCAGGATACCTTTCATTTCGAAGAACTTTATCAAAAAGAGATCCTGGTACTCGTGGAGAAGTTGGGTTACCTTGCTGACTATCTCATCATCCCAATAGTCGCCAATTGTAGCCAACTTAGGCTATTCTTCGGATCCAATGTTGATTTTTCACGTCTTTAGGGGCTAAGTCACTTTCAAGGCTTCGACTGCTGGTCCATGCACATCGCAGGATCCTTCTGATTCAGGGATAGCAATATTGTGCAGGTCCTCATCCTCCTCAATGGCGAAGTTATAACATTCTACTGCATGGGCTTCCTGCGCTGTCCAATCAGGTCGATGTTCCACTAGGTCTTGGTCATCAAAGACCTTGGTATGGATTATTCTGATAGCTACATCTAGAGCTGGGTAGACATCATTAGTAGAAAAAGTATGTATAAAACTATGGGCAAGACAGTCCCAACTTATAGTATCTAGGCGGAGCTCAGCTTCCTCGTACCAGTTCTTAGCTATCAGTTCCAGTGTATGGACGAATCTGTGTGCCCATTCATCTTGGGATAGATACTTCCATGCTTCATAGCACTTTGCTAAATGTTCTTGGGGACTAGATTTTCCATCAAATTTGCTTCGTACCTCCTCAGGCTAGTCCTTAAATCTCAGGCGAAGGAGCCTCTGACAGTCTTCCCAGCAGGGAATTTGTGACTTATGGCTCTTCCACCATCTGGCTGCTGTGACTCTGAGTGCTGACTCCAGAGAGGTCATTTTCTGTGACTCAGGTATCTGGCCTAAGAATTGTATGATAAATGGGTCAGGGTCTGTCGAACCATCAAAAGTAGGTAAAGCACTTGGTTGTGAGCTGAGCCATCTGAGGGATTTAGTAGGTCTGGTACTTTTGTGCCCATGGAGCACATATAATCGGTTCTGCCAACTTTCTAAGTCATCCTCAGAGTCGGTCAAATAGGAGCTACCAGACTCCCAACCCTTAGCAGGAGGGTCCTCATAAGCTTCTTCCTGCGTGGTAATATTGTAGATGGCCTTTGAATCATTCTGATCTTTGTCCCGTAGTGGTTCTGTATATCTTTCTCCTTGTAAGGGGTCCAAGGGTAGGATGACTCTCAAATATTTCCCTTCGAAGGTCATCTGCCTCTTCTTTAGGTTAATGACTGCAGCATTTGCCATTGCCCATTCGATTCCTAACAAGGCGGGGTATGGATTGCTGTCATCGATGATCTCAATTACTTCAAAGTCCGCGAGGGTACGGACCCTGTCAATATCTACTTGGACACTCAGGAATCTTCCTAGGGGCACAATCCTTTGCTGGTTAGCTAACCGTAACTGGATAGGGGAGCAGGTGAGGGCAGGTTTTCCCATTTGTTCCCAAGTTTGTTTGGTTAACACATTTACATCAGATCCTAAATCCAAAATAACATCAGTCATATCGTATGCTCCTATCTGCGCATTTAATCACATTTCCCTGCCAGTTCTGGTGATTTTCTAAAGGGGTTTGTCCCGACCACAACTTTGTGGAGGTCCGCAGGAGGCAATGACTTTCTACAGCTCATTCAAAGCATCCTGGTTTCGTAAAATCTTGAGGCAACTTTGCAAAAAGGAGGAGAGTGTACTTTCTTTATCTAGCAAAGTTTCTTGGGGCTGCGACAGTAAGTGATGATGTTGCGCTGGTGTGACATATGTGCTAGGGTGGGTAAAGTCTTTCCTGACTTCCATAAATGTCTCTTTTTCTCTTGTGAGATCAAATGCTGGGATTTTCTTAGGAGCCTTACAAACCCCAGCTTTGACGGGCCAGTTTTCCATATTTGGCTTGTTCATCGTAGCTCCACTCCGTGTAACAACATTGATGGATGCTACAAGTCTGGATTCAATGGAAATCATCTGGATGTTCGGAGTAGGGGTACTATGTCGTGTGTGAATCTTGGCTATTAGTTGGGGGCACTGTTCAATCACATGATCTACTGCGCGGCAATATGGACATGTCGTAGTGGGGTTACAACAGTCCCGAGCTAGGTGTCCGGGTTGATTACAGTTGTAACACACCAACTGGCATCTCCCTCTTCCGGCCATACCACCGCAGCCGCCAGAAGCACCTCTGTCGGAGGTACCACCCCGGTAACTGTAGCCATCAGTGCTTGGTCCGTCATTGTGTACTCGGTAAGCATCATGGGTGCGGCACTCGTCTTCACTATGTCCTACAGACTTACAGAAGTTACAGTGGGGGTCCTTAGGTCCTTGTGCATACCTTTGCAGAAGGTAACAGTTCTCAGGTCGATGCTGACCTGTCGTTCTGCAGAGCTCGCAATATAGTACTTGCGGTGGAAATGGGTTTGGCGCATCGGTATTTAGGTACTGGGTTATCAGAGGGCACCGTTCCTTGTTGTGGCCTTCGACTCAACATTGTGTGCACCAAACCGCTTCGCGACTGGGTTTTTCTTTCTTCATATCACGAAGCTCCAGAGCCATCGCTGCTAGCTGTGCCTGGATTTGGGCAATACCAGAATCATCTCGGACAAGGGAAGTCTCTAGCTTCATGGCGATTTCCAGAGCCTCTGGCTAGTTAGCAACCTTCTGCTGCATGAGTGGGGTTCAGATATGTGGTAATAAGGCTACAATAAACCATTCCTTGTGCTACGCAGGACTAATAGTGAAGCTCACTTGGTCTATTAGAACTTTGAATCTCTGGTCAAAGTCCCACACTAATTCACCGCGCCATTGCTAAATCTCTTTTAGTTCGGTGATAGACTGCGATTCTGATTTGGGCTTCTTAAATTCTTTGATTATACCTGCCTTGATCTCATCTAAAGTAGGGCTCTTGGTACTAGAGAATTTCATGAACTAGGTCAAGGCCTGATCCCTGAAGGAAGTGATTAGCTACACACTTCTCACATCCAGGTCTGTAATATTCTTGGCATTCCATACTGATTCACATAAAAACCAGAACTGTTATGGGTCCTCAGATCCCGTGCCTTTAAAGATGGGGAGCTTAATGTCATCAACTAGGTGGGCCATGGTGGTTCTGGGAGGGTTGGGAGGGGGACAAGAAGTCGATGGGGGGGGGTTTACTGGGGTAGATTGGCCGATGACAGGGATATTCGGGACAGGTGGATTGGCAGGCTGCGACAGAGTTTTAGGGGTAACGGGGCTACGCGACAGGGTGACCGGGGGGTTTCCAAGGGAAGGGTTGGCTTCTAGGTCTAATTATTTAGAATTTATAGGGGACGGTGCGGTATCCTAGCCTAAGGAATATGATTCATAGTCTCTCTTATACCCTTTTCCACTTCGCAGCAAACTACTTTGCGCAGCGAGGGTGTTGTCACTTGCAAACATATATTAGCAACACAAAATCTAACAGTTTGATTCAAATAGCAATATTCCCTTTTCATCCAATAGCATTTTAATTCTTAAACTAAATAAATTCAAAAGCTTACCCCTTGGTCCTTGGAAGAATCGTCGCTCGGCTTCACTAAAGGAAGTGCTGGCATCGATGGTGAACTCCGTCACAAAGGCCTCGAGGGTCCGTGTGGTCTAGAAATCAACCGCACGGGAGATGTTGTTGTTCACACTTTTTAATATATTAACTCTTGCAGGGGTCCACATAGAGAACCACCCCTCGCGGAAGTTCGTTCTTTTCTCGGCTAACCTGGACAACCACTGGTGCAACTCTATGTGAATACTACCAAAGAAAATTTCATAAACATCACAAAAAACATACCTCTGTAAAAACTCACGTGCGCTATGACGCGGATTTGTATTCTCTTTCTCAGCAAAGTTCAGATAAGTCTCATCAAGCCAATCACCGATTTCCTTCACAGATGGCCTCCAGAACATAGCCCTCGAGGTACGACGTAAACCCCTCTGGAGCAAATACCGAGTTCAACCGGAAACAGAACCAATTTCTTGGGCAATAGGGAAGACCCAGGTTTTATCCTTTTATGTCGCACCAACAAAAGACCCACAGTGTTGGCCCTTTCAGCAACAACCTGCACGCAGGTTGCAGTCTCACCCGAAACAACTATGGGGTGCCGCAGAATTAGGTTTCTGCAAGCATAGAGGGGTATTATTGTACCTTAGCCTTTAATAAACTTATTAATCAACAATTACACAACTTTACCATTCACTCATATACAACTTCGCAGATAGATAAATAACCGTGACTTGCTTAACCCACTACAGGGAATTCACAGCGAAGCTTGTTATTAGGAGCGATCTAATTTATCAAATGTATACAGTTATTAATGCATAAAAGACAACAAAAATAGAAACAACACAAGAAACCACAACACCAGATATAACGTGGTTCACCCCCAGTGTAGGGGCTACGTCCACAAAACTATGTTTCATTCAACTTGCTGCAAAACCACAGTTTTGATCTGCGCACTCAGCTGCAGATCCCTTCAGTCCTTAAAAGCTGCGCACATAGTAGCAGGCCTCTGTGCACACAGCTACAGATCTTTCCTTAATCTTCTTACAAAAACCCTCTGTGCACACAGCTACAGAGGTCGCCCACGCACACAGCTGGAACTTAACCTTTCCTTACAAAAATCAGCCTTAACTTCGCCTTTCTTTCTTTACATCAAAAATCTTAACTTTTCTTCTTTACAAAAATGCCTATTTATACATTGTGCTATTACAAAACCATGGCTTCAAAACATGGGCACCCAAAACCCTAAACCCTGGTCTTAAACCACGAGTTTATTACAATAGAGGACTTTGACTCAACCCCCAACACCCCTAACACTATTTTGAGTCAACCTCCGCTTACAAACTTCTTTGGCCTGCGGAGATATTTTCCTTAAGGACCATTAGGGTGCACACCCCAACACAAACCAAGCGATTAGTGAGATCATCTTTTAAATTTATATTTCATTTATCTCACCTTATGGAGATGGTGAGCCCAAAGATATCCAATGACAGATCATTTATATGTTTATAAAAAACATTTCTGCAAGATAGTAATGTCATCATTAGTTTAAAACAATTTTTTCTAAGCATATTACAATCAAATTATAAACAATAACTTAAACAATGTATAAATACCTAAAATATTCTATATCTTTATCAGAATAATATTTTCATCCACCAGAATTGTTGTATGTAGTCTACGTGTGCTAGCTAGTGACATGGGAAGATCCAGCAAATGATGCTTGAGCATTATCATTAATAGTTTCTGCATCAACCCCTTATTCTGTATGATCTCGTGTGTGCCGACTACTCATAGGTGCACTCACATCTGGCCTTAGCGGTGTCACAGGATATGTTGTTGTCTGTTAACCTTAAAAAAATGGAACATGAGATGCAGGTGGAGTCATATGCTCATGTGACGAATCTCAACGAGCATCAGTAGTACCAACACCTCCCTCACCACTAGTGTGTGGGCACAAAAACTCCTATAAATACAAACCATATGTTATTTCATGATCATATACAAGTAGAAATTATAAAATGATAAATAAATTTATCTTCTAATTCCAGATCCTGCAACTTACTTTCAAGGCCTTAGATCTCTTCACCAAAACAACAACCTTTTCTTTAATCTCATTTTCTTGTGGTTTAATGAATAACAGATGAAGGATATCCACATCATGTACTTCATGTTCCTGTCTAGGATCATCTTGTTTAGTACGACCCTCTACATTCTTTGTGATTGAAAAATGAAAAAAAGTACAATTAATATTCATAATTTGCAATGTAATATTTTAAATTGTAGAATATGAATTCATTCATTACCAAGATTCAAATCACAACCTTCGATAGGTTGTTCTCCATCCTCAACATTAGGTGGATCAATGATTTCCTGCTCAAACTGAGTCGATATTTTATTGGAAATATTTATAATGAATACATTGCACAAGTAATCAATCTTAAATAAACTTTGTTGATTTTATATACCTAAGATGGATCACTCAAGATGGATCACTGAAAGACTGTGTTTTCGTAGATAAGTTATTTTGGCGTTCAACAACATCTCTAAATCCATGTTGGAATCCAAGATTCAAGTCTTCCTCTATGGGAACTTCATTGAATCTATTGACCTGCCTATTTACATAATGTCATGAATTTACATTTAACAGTTCAATAAAACAAAAATTATTTGCAATTTAGTATTTGGATGTAATATTGGTTTTTTGATACTTACAATGCGTGCCGCCAAATTTGAATAACCACTAGGCCCAAGATTGTGTTGTATAATTTTTTCTTGTCTTTCCTTTGTGGTCGTTGATGTGTTTGTCAACCTATGAAAAGGTTGAAATACATTAGATGTTTGAAATTTGATCTAAAAATTAATAATAATAAGGTTTATAATTACATTGATGAAAGTTCCTAGATGCGAGAAATAGCTAGAGGACGGAAGGCAGGACATAGGGTAGGTGCATGCAGGGACAATTGTCTTCCCTTCCTGCACTCTCACACATGATTAAGACAGGTACAAGGGACCTTGGAGGGATAAAAATGAAGGAAGGTGGTATGTCAAGGAGATCTCACATTATGCCAAGGACATGGCTAGTAACTCAAGCCCAAAGGGTTATGTATTGGTGAGGACCTTGCGCCATTAGTTGAACATGTTGTTGTGTACTTGGTGCAATCATCGAGGGGTATTGAAATGGAGGATGTGTAACTATTTGAGTGACAAGAAGAGGGAGAGAATGGAACTCAACATTCTCAAGCTTGTTTGGGACAAGCATTATCACGGAGGTCTGAAAAAATTATTAGTTGGAATACTCAAGTGAGGTTGATTCAGGAGGTGTAGGGATTGTATCAAGTGAGGCCGCTCCACTGGGTTTCTCAGTGTAATGTCCCTAAAATCCAAAAATAAAATAAAATTTTTTGTAGGCTAATAAAATTGCTAATATCTTAAGGAAATCTTCTTTTAAATGTGGAATAAAAGGTTGGATAAAGAACTAAGCCTAATTTTTGTTGTTGTTTTCATTTTTGTGTGTTCCTTGTATGATGATGATGTTTACATGTCCTTATTCTATATTTTGATCCACTTGTGGTTTATGTACATGTTTATCTAGTTTATTGATGCTACTGATGTTATGTTGTTCATGTTTTGCTTTCATGTCACGTTACCTAGTTATTATGTATTTACGACAAAGAGGCTGACTTACCTCTGTATGTAAAGGGGTGGAGTTGCGGTATTTTTCCCTATCAACTAACTCAAAGACGTGCGGGATCCTATGATACTAAGCTTACTTAGTTCATTGCGAACTAATGCATGTGTACATATTTTACTGCATGTGACTTCGCCTATAAACCTAGGCTCATGAACGTGACGAAAAAGAATCCTAGCATCTACAACTAGTTTTTCCTAAGCGCTAAAGGTTTCTGCAAAGAAAATACTAAACCCTACGCTCACAACCTTGAGCTCACCACTATTGGAAGAAATATTTTTTAATCCTAAATGTAATATGTATGTTTTTACCCTATGGTATTGAGGGTTTAAATTTTAATGTTGGGTGTATTATTTTAAACTATATAACGTGGAGGGTTTATACTATATTATGCATGTGGAAATCAAAACTATGGAATGGGTTAATATTTTGAGGGAAAAATGTATGGAGCCAAACTATATGCAAGGGGGTTTTGATTTGAGAAATGGTGGAGGCCAGGATGGCATATTCAATGTGCCATGTATGGGAAGGATTGGGCCTTAGCCTTGGCATTAGGGTTTTTCTCTTGCAATTTGTTTGGTCCTTCATTGATGTGGAGGGAGGTTCATACTCCAGTGTTGGAGCTTCACAGTGCTGGTCACAAAACTCTTACAGTTATGCCATCGTTCTCATATGATTCAACTCTTTTAGTTTTGTTTGGTGTTAATGGTTCAATGCATACTTCTCATTGTTTCTTGGTTTCGTGTTTCAGCTTTGGGGGAAGCGTGAGTGCTCATTTTTAAGAGAAGATACTTGGTCAACTGCGCAACCATCCAGGTAACCCCGTGTAGGAAAATGGCCTTTACCCAATGTTTAGTCATTTTGAGTGTTTCAGGGTTTCTGTGTTGCGAACTGCAACTGACAACCCTATTGGGTTTTGGCATGGGTTTTGGGGGAAAAGCTGATAGTAACATTTTGGATTTTAATAGCCTATAAGTTTGGGTTTGTTGAATTCTTAGCCTGTTCAGGAGTTTGGTTCCGAGATGCAGCTGTGTAAAAATTTGTATGGCTTTGTAAAGGAGAATGATGATGATTTTTTATTGAAATGCTTTGGCTCTGTGTTTTCTTTCATTTTCTACGAGCTCTGTTATTTTAATGGATAAATTTATATGTTATCAGTGCCATTGCATACCATTATTTATCTATTGTTCTTTGACTATGGAATTATTGTGGGTGTTTAACCCTTGCTGCGAATTATTTAATGGATTTTTCATTTATATGGGTTAATCTCTGTCAATGGATTTATTTCATTGTAATGTAGATAAATTACCTCTGTTTATTTGATGACAAGGTGAAGCCCTTGATTCGTATGGGATTTGGTTTTCATGGGAGAATTCTTGGTCTGTGTTTCTAATGAATGAGTTCTGTAGGTTGCCAAGGGACATCCTAGCTCTGTATGTATGTTGGTTATGATGCTTTGGTTGTTTCATGGGCGTCCATAATGATTTAAGTAAAACAACATGTGTGTTGGGTTTATAGTTTAGTCTTTCATGCGTACAGGCTTAAGGTATTTTGTTTAAAGGAATCGATACTGGGTTGTATTGTCATATGGTTTTGTTTAGTTGTTTAAATATGTTTATTGCTCCCAACTGCGCTCTACGTGATTCAATCTTGGATTGATCATTCACTGGGGTTTAATTTTTAATTAAGTTGTGGATATTGATTTGGCATTATTTACCATTATTATTCATATTAGGAGAGATAAGCAGGAGCTTATGTGGCTCAACCTTAGGTCGTGATGGTTAATTGAGGCTGATTATTTGTTTATCCTTTGGTTAATGATATGTATAAGTTTTTTATAGAAGAGATATCATGTCTATGTTAAAAGTTCAACGCTTTATTAGCTGGAGTGTATGAGATTTGATTTGGTTAACTTGACATTCAATATTTTCTTATTAGTTATGTTTGTAATATATATAATTCTCTGTTTGTTAAATTAATTTTTTACTATTTTTACATAGATAGGATATATGAAATCTATGTTTGCGTTTGCTGGTAGATGTAATATGGCAGCACCATGTTCAACTTAAGGGATTCGATCCTTGGTTTGAATTTTTATGAATATGTATTCACTTTGCTTTTTTTTAGTATTTCTTTTAATATTTGAGAAGAGTTCAAGTAATGTTTAGTTTTAAAGAATAAACTGAGTTTAATTCATCATTATATTTACTTAGTTAATTTTGTTAATTCCTAGTTTATTTTAATTGAGTACTCGGCTGTAACGTAGTATTTAGTTTAATTTTATCTAGAAGCTAGGGTTTGAATGTAGACTACAATTCTAGCATAAACTTATGAACTAGTTAAATATACATCTAATAGCATTTTAACCCCTGAATCTATCTAAAAATTTAAAGGTTGAGTTTTAATTTCACAAATGAAACAATCCTGAAACATATATTCAATCCAGAAAATAAAATTGTAGATATTTAATCCAGAGCATAATATCTATAAGTATAACTTGTAAACATAATTAATACAACTAGAAAATGTAGAAGCCTCATACATGCACTATTCATCTTGTTAATGGCCAAGAACACTACACACTTAAACACATAGATTAATAAAACCCTAGATATTTCGGACCTTAGATATGATAACTGGATAACCTTGGAACTACCATGTTCCTCCCAACCATGACCCAGAACCATTCCTGGTTCTAATCGGGACCCCCCTGAGCTGGCTCTAACATGCAAGTGATTTAGAAACCCTAGTGATGAGGATGCCCATATTTGGAATATCAAGCTTTCTATAAGAATGCTTTCTTTTGGAAATTCTCTCCAAGACTATTATTGGAATAACGATCAGATCCCTCAAGCCTTATCTTGGATGAGGTCAGTGTAGACAAAATTTTAGGAAAGGGAAGTTGGTTTTAAACTTCAGTTAGATCAAGAATTCATTACTTTCTTGAAAATAATCTTTAATTGATTTATGTGAATTTAATAGTTATTTTGTTTAGCTTAGGAACTTTTTACTAGTTTCTAATTGAACTTTAGAATAGAATATTTATTTAATCATTTTAGTTAATAATAAATAACTAGTTTATTTATTTATTATTTTAGTTATATTTATTTTCATATATGTATATAATTACTCTTTTATTCACAATATATATAAACTTTACATATTATATTTAATGTTTTAATTATGCATCATATAACATAGTCTCATTTATTTGATGCTTCCCTTAGCTTATACTATTTCTTTAATTAAGGCCCGAGGTAGGGTTGGTCAACTAAGTTAGGCAGCTACACATCCTCCTTTCATGTTGGATTACCTCATGTATCATTTTAGTTCTTCCAAATCCTGATGAGAAGTAGATTTGAAATTTCATTTAATCAACTCACAATAAGTATGATAGGGGTCTATTCTATTCAGAGTCATTCTCACTCAACACTTCTTAATTTTAGTAACTCCTAGCGCTATTCAAAGCCCAAGCTCAACAATAATAATTGGGAGTTACACTTAGTGCAATTCCAGAGCCTCTTGCTCAACACTAATGCTAGGATGTACTTGTATAATACACCTAGGGATACGATGTCCAAGGATTTGATGCTCCAAAGCTTATGCTCAACACAAAAGATCATAACTCATGTACTCCATAGCTTACGCTCAACACAAGATCTCGTCACTCATGTGCTTCAGGGTTTATGCCCAACACATTATAGAACTCAATCATGCATTCAATATTTTGCACAATTCATCACAATAATCATATTAGTATATGTATTAAGGTAAATCACATAATAATACATCCAGTACTTTGAACCATGACAACAATCCTTTTTCATCAGTGTCCACACCCAACATATACAATCATATACAATATGATAAAACATATTTATTGGCTTGCATCCAATATATCTAACTTATCAACATAACTCATGTGTAGTGGGACATTATGCCCAATATACAAACATAAACATCAAATTAAATCATAAGCAATGGGACTCATGCCCATTATAGTTAAGGTCAAAATTCAGGATATTACAATCCTCCACACTTAGAACAACACCGTCTTGGTGTTCTAGGGATTATAAATAAAGTCATGAAATAAGGTGGGATAAGCCTCTCTTGCGGTGGCTTCATTCTACCAAGTGGCCCCATCGGCTCCAAAGTGCTTCCATTGCACTTTCAGCTAAACTATGGTTCACTTCATGAGCTGTACTTCTCTTTTGTCCAAAATATGAAGAGTTTCGGGTACAAATTCACCTTCAGGTTCCACCTATAGCAATGACCAATCAATAACATGTTTAGTATCATATACATATTTCTTCAATAAAATGTGTGGAAAACATTATGAAACTTTATATGAGCAGGTAAAGAAAATTCATATGCCAATGGCCCTCTCTTGGCCAGTATCTCAAAGGGTCCACAAAATATTGGTGCCAACTTTCCACATCTTCCCAAGCTCAATGAGCTTCTCTTCACTTTTACTTTTAAGTAAACATGTATCTGGTAATATTTATCTTTTTTTTCTTATCCACCTAACTTTTATGGTGATTTTGTGCTTCCTTGAGATTATGTTTTACTTTGGTGACTAACTATTTTAGGTCCTTTAATGAGTCTTTCCCTAACATGAGCTGGTTCATCAGGATATCCCAACTAACTAGTGTTCTACACTTTTGGCCATAGAGTACCTCAAAGGGACTCATCTTGGCACAAGTCTGGTATCCGTTGTTATATGAAAACTCTGCGAGGTGCAAATAATCCTCCCACTTTGTGGGATTGTTCATAACATACATTCTAAGCATGTCTTCCAAAATATGGTTTACCTGTTCTGTCTACGAGTGGTAGGAAGTACTAAAATTTAAATGTGTCTCTAAACTAGAGAATAAATATCTCCAGAAGTTACTGGTAATTTTCGTGTCTCGATCTGAGATGATTTCCTTTGGTATCCCATGCAATATGAATATTTATTTTAATAATACGTCGACAATCTGAACTGCCTTGTAGGTTAAATTAACTAGGATAAAGTGTGTTGCTTTATACAACTTGTCAACCACTAAAAATATGGAATCATTCTGCTTCTTGATATTTGGTAGAACCATAATAAAATACATACTGATAGCCTCCCACTTTCATTCTTGAATGGGTAACGGTTGTAGTAATTCCAAAGGATGCTGGTGCTCAGCTTTGACTAGCTGACATTCCTAACATTTTGCGATGAATAACGCTATGTCGGCCTTTAACTTAGGCCAAAAAAAGTATTTGTTTACTACCAATATGATATTTTGATATCCCAAATTCCCCGAGAATGGATTCCAATGGAACTCCGTTAGGATTGTTGGTCACTCTATATGCCAGTTAATTAAAACCATCATGCAAAATGCTCAATATAAATTGTCAACCCAGGGAAGTATTTTATTTCAAAGATAACTTACATTATCTATGCTTAAACACTAAGTAGTTAATGATTGAATAAACTGTCCTACTTATCTATTTTGTCAAACTCTTCCCATAATCAAATTGATCTAAACTACCTATCTAAGAATTCAGAATTGCAATTAATTCCTACAACTTCAATCCAGTAATGAATGATTCTTGAAATAAATATCTATAATTACTTTTGTAGAAAGTTAAATCCCAAATTACCAGACTATATGCAGATCCATTGTGACTAGTTAATCCAACCTTAATCTAGAAATGAGAAATGACAGGAATTGAATCAGTGGTTCTAAACCATAGTCTACTTGAGTGAGCAAACCTTAGCAAGACAAATAATTGAAAGGAAAATAAGGGAGATCTTGACTATTACACCTATCACACACCTGCATAAAATAATATAACCTACACAGTTGACTATCACATCACACTACTGCAGCTTAAAGGAAATGAAAGTACTGAGTATTCAAGGAAACACAACTATTAACATGACTATTGTAGCCACTGAAACAAATGAATATAATGTAACATCCACACCACACAGCTAATTAAGAAAACATCTAATTAAATCTTAAATCTCTATGGTAATGCGGGTCCAACCTTTGAACAGAGACGCCATAACTAACACAAGTTAAAACACAGAGATTTCAAGAATCCTGCTCCTGGTATTAAAATGTTGAAATGAAGATACAGTCTCTGTTACAACTTATACAATAAAATATGATATTGTCGAACCCCTGGCTCTAAATTCTCCCCTGTGCTTATACATCAACAAACGTAACCCTCACCCACTAATATCGGGAAACCATGAAGATCTACGATCTTTGGGCTGCCCTGTTACATGCGTTGTTACAGCTGTGAGTGGAATTAAACAGAGGCAAGGAATATACGAAATTCTATTTTCTAAGCCAGTAAATGAATAACATAACCAATTCAAGAAAGTTCAAGATGATTGCATCTAACTTCAAGTAATAGCACATTGTTGTAGCTCAGTTTGTCGTAGCCTGCGTGTAATGATGACCCTTGATTGGATCTGCGTGTATAGACGGGACTGGCAAGTTACAGCTGATAGTGGATGCTCATATCGTCTCTAGACCGCTCAGGCTGCTACACCTATAATGTCTCATAACTTGCACTAGCTTTGTGAAATCATAATAAGTTAGCGAAATGAAAGAAGCAAAGTCCTGATTATAACAATCATAAGCATTAATAAGATGAAACAATAAATAATCATACCTGTGAAGATTTAGGGCTTAAGTGAGGAAAGAATGTATGTTTGGTGCACAAAATGAAATAAGACAATATAAACAGGGTATAAGGGATGTGGTTAAAAAGGGGCATTTTGGTATCCAACATCCTTTTGGAGCAAGGATTTATTTTTATGGTGAATTTTTTAATTGGTGGAACAATCTTGATAAATATACTATACATAATGCCACATGGAAACAATGATGATGATGATGATGTCGATGATGATGATGATGATGATGATGATGATGGTGGTGGTGATGATGTTGATGATGATGATGATGACGATGATGATGTCAATGATGATGCTGATGGTGGTGGTGGTGGTGATGATGATGATGCTAATGATGATGACAATGAGGATGATGATGATGATGAGGATGGTGATGGTGATGATGAGGATGATGAGGATGATGATGATGATGATGATGATGATGATGATGATGATAGTGATGATGACGATGATGATGACGATGATGGTGATGATGATGATGATGCTAATGATGATGATGATGATGAGGATGAGGATGATGATGTGGATGATGGTGATGATGATGATGGTGGACACAATGATGATGATGATGAGGATGATGGCAATGATGATGTCAATGATGATGATAATGATGATGAGATGATGATGGTGATGATGATGATGATGATGATGATGATGATGGTGATGGTGATGTTGATGATGATGATGATGATGATGATAATGATTGTGATGATGATGATGATGCTAATGATGATGACGATGAGGATGATGATGATGATGATGTTGAGGTTGATGGTGATGATGATGACAGTTCAATGACGACGACGACGACGATGATGTATTTGGGAGTAAAACAACTCTTCAAAACAATGTGGCCCTTTTCTAAAAGCATGACTTTTCATTGAAAATCACTTTTTAATTATAACCTTTTTATTTAACTTTTTACTCCAATGAAAATATAACTAAAATTTTAAATGTCTCTTTGCTTCTTTTAAACAAAAATTTTTCTTTTTAACTTTCAATTAACATCTCTATTATTCCATGACTCTTATGTTCTTTAACATTTATTTTAATATCTCTATTATTCCCACCAACTGCTCTATTGCATGTCCCCGTGCAACAACCTCCATTAGTCAGAATCAGAATCACCAAATGTGCCTCGCTCATGGAGAGATGAAAAGTATTAGGAGGATTCAGGTCACTTCCTCCCATCTAGATATCCATTGTGGGCAACCCAATATTTCTAGCACTACCTTTATTCTCCTTTTGTCAATGAAAAATATTTTTTATATGGTTTTGTTGGACACCAAATAAGAGGGAATTTAAATTTGAGTCCTAACCAGTTAACTCCATAGTTCCTCATGCAATCGACGTACCCTTCAACACTAGGGAGAGCCTATCTAAAATTCTTGAAGAAATAAGGGTCCCTTTTCTTAATTGATGAAGGGGAAGCCTGCCACCTATGCTCGCTGCCCTTGAAAGCCAAATATTGTTGCTTGGAAATCTATCTAAGACAAGTGGAGATGACTTTCTCTTGAAGCTCGACCAGCTGCTGAGTTTGGATGGGACATTTAAGACTTTGTTCTTGATGATTATGAATAAGTCGAGGGGATTGAGGTTCACACTGAATCCAGAGATTAAAGTGAGCCACATTGTGAGAGCTTGTATGAAATGAATCCTCCCATTGCACATCGTTGCTGACAAAAGAAGAAAAATCCCTCAACTAGACATCACCTAGGTGAGGAGCAAGATTTGAATATCGATCCAAGGGGAAAACCATTTCATGTAAATAGAGCTCACACAAAAGATTCTGCTCAGAGAAGCTACTTTTCATGAATGTTTCCAAAAAATGGTCTGAATATGCTGCTTCATAATGTCTCCCTCATTTTAGTTCCTTCATCTTAAACCAAGTGAACTGTTCATATTAAAATACATGATAAGAGGGAGATGGAGCTCTGGAGCTCATCAATTCTTAGGAGAGAATGTACAGTTGGTATTTCTCCTTTTGCATGGAATTGAATTTCTTCAACTCCTTCAATTATTTATGTACTTCTTTCAAATGGTACTTCTAGTATATTATCTCTTCTACCCATTTTCCCGTCAATTCACTGATAGCCTTCCTATGCTAAACAATGGGAATCATTCCTTACCAGTATCTATCCACCTTCCATTTCTTTAATTCTATTTTCAGTGGTGAGAGTTCTTCTATTAGACCTTGAATCTTTTCCTCTCATGTGTCCTTATCCTCATCAAAGTCTAAATTAACAAATTCTTGAGAAGATTGCCTCCATACATTATTATCCAATGTTTCATCCTGATTGTTCTGGAGTTGTAGTTGCGGCTGTTGGTACTGCTGATATGGCCGAGGGTATTGTTGAGGAGGGTATTGTTGGTGAGGAAACTGTTGGTGTGGAAACTATTGAGGAGATTGGCTATGGGAAAACTGGTTTCCTGGATGAAAGTTCCTCCACCCAAAAGACCAAGAATTCTATTGGTTTGGTGGATGTGTCCAAGAGTTCCAGAAGTTGAAATTCTGCATAGGAGGTTGAGAAGGATGCAATTGATGGTTTTGTTAACACTCCATTTTAATAGTTGATATAAGGGCCTAACAGAGGTTTGGTAAGGGTTTCAGTCCCTCGAATTTCGTGTGAGCACCCTTCAACAAGAAGAACGACAGGTGTGCTGTTAACTTTGGACAGGGTTCATAATCAAAGGCTATGATTGATTGGGGGTAGACCAACGGCTCTGAACCGCTTCACACAAGCAAACATGTGAAATCAAAGCTTCTTTCCTAGATCATGAAACATGTTAAATACTGGAGGCTTTCGACGATTGAGATGAGGTCTATGGAAGATCTATGGCCTAAAGTAATTTCATGATCCATACTTGTGCAAGTAAAACCACAATCTCAAATCATGAAAAGGTGTAGAGATCACAAAGATCAACGACCACAATGAAGAAGGAGATAAATCTATGGCTATGATTCATTTCACAAGAAGAACTAGCGTGGATGAATACTTGAGTTTCCCATAGAAAAAAATGGTGGATCCTACTTGGATCGATGACTGCATGAAGGGTCGATCTCGATCAACAGCTAAGAATGTGTCATGATCCAGAATTTCCTGCGGTGTTTAGAAGAAGAAGGTTGGCAGCAGGATGAATGGAACATGGACAACACATATAAAATATTCCTTTGACCGGATGGCTTGGAAGACTCTCAAGGTGCATATTTCCCATCCAGTGTGGAAATGACAGTGGAGGGGCTGTTCACGTGTGTAGTCTACCCCATTGTAGATTGGTCGATTCCTTCAATGCTATTTGGGATATTCCTAAGATGGAAGTCTTGTCCAGAATACTAGTTTCCCGATTTGCAAGTGTGGCGCGTGTTCACTTCAAGGGGAGCCATCCCTGTGGTAGAACTATGTTCCCTGAGGTTAGGTGGCTTTTGTGTGAGCTAGCCTACAAAAATGAGGAAAGTAGCCAATGAATCCACTGCTCACACGAGGCAAATCCAACGTGACATGGGAGACCATTCCATTTCCCACTTCAAAGGAACAAGGAAACGTAGGAGCATCCACTTCATGAAATATACAGCATGGATCTACTGTACCAGAAGGCATCCACAACTACTTGCCACAGCAGGCAGTAAGGTGCCACAACCAATGAAACCAAATGAATACATCTCCAGCAAGTAAAAGATCACTCTACTCGCACCTTTGCACAGGTTGAGACTAGATACACTCGATGACTGTGTGTACAAGAATATTGACTAGCCTTTGCAAATATCAATCTCATAGCATTATAAATACTTCTTTCAGAACAAAAAGAGCAAACTAACATATATCCAGAGCGGGAGTTCTGCTTCTCCATGAATCTGCAAAAGTCTGATAGAGTTTGATGATGAAGATCTGGTTTGAGAAGCTTCTCCATCTAGGGGTGTTTACGGTTGGTGAGAAGGTTCCACACTCACTCATCACCTTGGTATTCTCTTGCCAATGGTGATAGCACTCATTGGGGCCTAGACGTGATACTCGCATCTTCAACAATGTGAGGCCTAGACACTTGCTTCCTGTAAGTGTTTTTCCAGGAACCCCTGATACCATCATGCCCACCAAATCCTCTATGAAAGGGGGTGGTCATTGACGGTTCCCTATATAAGTATTCATTTGGGTGGGAGCATCAGGGGTCCAAAGCCTTCATAATTATGTTTGTGAAGTCCACTTTCCAAGGGTGGTGGGCCCGGTGTAGATACGCTACACCTTAGTGCATGTGGGAGAACTCACCTCGCCGGAGGTGAGGAGTATAAGAATGATAAGTCACTCCACAGGGTCGTCTCAACAGGAAGCAATGCTACACTTATTCTAAATCCCATAGATAATAGTCTTACTCGGAGAGGAAGAAGGTGGCAGATGTGACTGGACTAGGGAAGAAGGCCGACCACTTTGCTAGCATGTGACCATGTGGAAAGATGCATTTGAACATGATGGAAGCACACATTTCGGGAAGAGAGGGAAATATTATCCTCATCATCTATCATGGAAGCCAAGCACGTCAAGCTATTATTCAAGCCGAATGTGACAACCAGCACCACGATGTTTATCGTGCATATTTCTAAAACGTGGAGATAGTCCACTCCTTGCATTGTTAACGTCTGATGGTGAATTGTAACAGCTTTTAATTTGGTAGTATTAGCAATAGGATTGTATAAAAATGCTCCCGATAGAGGGAGAAAGGAGTTAGTGAATTGGATTGGGAAACATTCCTGGGCTGAGGCTCCCATTTGTAAAACTTGATAGCTTTGTATGAATAAATTGTAGTGAAAGATTGTTACTCATGGTAGAGATTCATGTGTTTTTGTTTTTCCCAATATGTACTTTCTCTTACGTGTAAATGTGTTTCCTATTTCCACTCCAATCTGTTAACTGCTTTTCATTCCTGCAACTTAGGGTATAGTGGTTCAGAATTCATACTCGTTATGCTCTGGGTGTTGTTCCAAGTATTTGTCAATGGTTCTTCTAAAGTTTCATGGAATTCATCTCACCAGTGCTCCATGCGATGGACTTTCCCTTCTTCTCCTCTAAATCGCCCGCTAAATATCTCCTGATTGGGAAATCAGTGGCTATCTTTCCTCTGTTTGCAATGTTACGTCATTCTTTCCATTTTGTAATCGTTTCTTGCATAGGTTTAGACTCCATTTTCCCTTGGTCCCTTTCCCCTGATAATCCTACCATGCACCTTCCTCCACATACTTTTGCCCATTCAGGATCCTATCCCCCTGATTACGTTGATTGAAAATCCTATGCAGAGTAGACTTTGGTGACACACAAAATTGACAATCTTATGTGGAGCATACTCCGGTGGCAAATGAGAGATCCATCTCTGACTGCGTAGGGTTGGAGGCACAATCTAAAGTGGTTCTATTATTTCCCGGGAGCAGCTTCCCCCTGCTCAACCTTGGGGGCTCAAATCCCAGTGCCAACAAGCTGGCACCATTGCCGGAGATGAACTTGAAGATCCTTTCTGGGAAGAACGACAAAGATTTAGATCTGGCTGTTGATGGTGAAAAATCAGCTAGACATCAAGAAGGTTGAGCATTTTTTCACCTGGAGAATCCACTCTTGAATGATTTAGACTTCAACGACTCCGTTTGTAATGTGACCCAAAAATCTAATGATCGAGGAAGGCTGGAAGATCTCACCTGGAAAATGGACCCCTCATAAAGCTCAGAAATGCATGGCGGAAGGTCCAAGCACTCGAGTCTATGTTTCTTCTGGGATGACTTATCCTATCTTGTAAGTTTACTCTTATCTTCTCTCAGATTTTTCAAAACAGCCTTCTATGGCCCAGCTCATTCTTAGCAGAGCCATGAATATGTTCCTGTTTATCCTTTTTTACAAACCAAAAGTGTTGCGTCATCTTGTACGTCTAATTTTGGCCTAGATCTTTATCTGGGGCGCCTGATGTCAAAGGACACCCCTGTGGAATTCATGAAACCTCGGACGATAGTTTAGCTATCGTACCTAACCTTTTCTCCCCCATTTCTCCCAGCTCATATAAACCGCTACAATTGCCTCCTATCCTCCATGATTTTCTGATGAAATATTACAAGTACCTCCCCAAGTTCGACAGATAATCTGAAAACTGGACTGCTGAGAAACATGTACAAGCCTTCGAGCATTTCTCTGACCTTTTCGAGATAGAACATGACGATGTCTGCATGTGAGCATTCGCTCTATCCTTGTAAGGAGATGCCAAATTCTGGTTTAAACACTTGCATCCTAAGTCCATCAACACTTGGGAAGAGCTTTCTTGCATGTTATTAAGGTTTTGGGGTAGGAGCAGACCACTAGAGCAAATACTTTCAAAGTTTTATTCCTTGAGGAGACATGAAGGTGAGGCTATATCCAATTTTAATAGAAGATTCACAAGCTTTTATTATAACATGCCTAAGGAAGTTCAACCTCTTGAGAATGCTGCTAAGATCTATTATGTAGCTGCCTTTCCTCTTGACCTGTCCTTGCTTCTTTTGGAGAGAAAATCAACCACCCTATAGTAGATGCTCACTGATTGTTTGGAGGTTAAGTAAAACCTTAAGATGTCCAAGAAATTGTCAGATCAAGACAATGGTGGTAGGATAAAAGATACATATAATTTGGTTGGGCCCTACAAGCAGAGGAAGGAAGACTATGGCCCGTCAAAGATCTCTCATGGTATGCAGAAAGATGACTGGCCTGAGGTTGGAATAGACAGCCCTCCAGGATTATTCTCTGAAGATAGCGACCTCCACCACCCCTGGTCAACTAGGGACGATTTTAAGAAGGAGTTTGGTGTGCCTGTGTATGACGAATATGAAGACGAGTACCTAGAGAATAAACTTGACAAGCTGGCTATTGAAATGATGCCTTCTGATAGAAGAAATCAAAGTGCAATGAAAAATCAGGAGTTCAGAGTGAGAAAAGATGATGAGAGCACTGGAGGTGATAGCTTACCCCTATGTTATGCCTCTTTTGAGTTTATAAGACATATGATTAAGGCCTCCAAGAAAAAGCAAAAGGAAATGGAGGTGATGTCATCTAGAAACCTGTACAGAAGTAAAGACGGATGTAGCAGCTTACAAATAAACACTTTTTCTGATACTCTGCCTTTAGGAATGCCACCTCACATAGAAGGAGTATGCCTACTCGGTTCCACTTGAGAAGCTGAAGACCTCCCTCTTGAAGCATATCAAGCAGTTGTTACAGAAATTTCGGGCGGAGAGAGGGATATTCCATCGGAGAGAGATTCTGTGGGTCCTCCTCTGCAATCTTGCAAGTGTCAACCTGACAACTCCCTAGAAGCAAGAAGCTTCGAGCAACTATCCCATGAGTAGGTGACAAGGCATACTATAGGTTGCCATGGTTTCTATGACCTCGTGGCCGAATACATGGAGGGTCTTGGTGAAGGAAATGATTGGTTGCATCTCTGCCTTAAAGATTAGTTTGTTTATCATTTCCTTCTCCCATTATCTGTTTCATTTTTATCCATCAAGCACCATACAAGAACAAGATTATTAGGCAATTTTCTTGATTGGCTTCATTAGAAGTTTGATTTCACTTAGTTGGGCTTGTGTGAAAAGTTAGGTAGAGTAGGTAGAAGAAAATAAGCTCAGCTGTTATTGAGAATTCCCTTCATTACTACTTTCAGTTTGCTTTCATTTTCAGTTACCAACACAGGTTTACATTCACCAGCATGATTTGCAAGAGTGGCACGAATTCACTAAAGCAGTAGCGTGGAGCAGAATGGAGATGTCCAAGAAAGACTGAAAGCGGTCCAATGGTTTCGACACTTGGTCTACAGGAGTTCTTTGCTACCTCGCTGGGAGGATAGCATCCCTCATGGAGCCAGTTTTTAACACTCCATTTTAACAGTTGATCTAAGATCCTAATGAATGTTCGGTAAGGGTCTCAGTCCCTCGAATTTCATGTGAGCACCCATCAACGAGAAGAAAGGAAAGCACGCTATTAACTTTGGACTGTTGAAATATTGTAACTTAGAAGAATATTCTATATGTATCTTTTTGTGGTCCCCAATGGTCCTACTGGGAGAACCACTTGTATTACTTTGTACCCCGATGCTTCTAATTGAAATAACTAATAAGAGTCATGAGGTAGTCCCCTCTAATTGTAAAGGTGGGTCATTAGCACCCCAGTGTGGTTACTTGAGCCTACATGTGTAACTTGATCCTACATACTTAAATGAATAATTAAAGTGAACAGATGAATATAAATAGAGGTATTGTGCTCCTCATTTGAAGCAAACACTCTCACTTGTGTAGCGCATTATTGGATAAGAGAAGAGTAGCTGGAGAAGGAGGAGGATCAGGCTTTGATCTCCTTGTTGGTTTTATCTTTTATCTTTCGGGGCATCTATATTGAGGAAGCTTTTGCTGGGTTTTTCCCTTTAGGGTTTTCCTAGGATAAATCTTTTTTTTTTTTTGTATGGTTGTGCTTGTGTATCTTTCAGTGATCCTATTTATATGCTTTTGTTATGAAATTGAAAAGAAATACTAATGATCTATCTTAGCATATGAAAATTTAACATGGTATTAGAGCCACCCTGAAAGAAGACATTATGTAGCTACAGAACCTAGGGATTCTTACTTTTTGATTCTCTCTCCACAATCAATCAGCAAATTAAGGCTAGGATGACTCTCCATTGAAGGGCACATCTTTCTCTCAAAGCGGAATTCGATTCCGAGCATTTTCAGTTTTCGGTACGGGAAATTAGGACTTCTTGCAGAAGAGGAATTTTTGAGTGAGCCAAGCATAGGATTTATCACCTCATCAAAATCGAATTTTAGAGACCTAGATCAACATTTTTGGTTGCGTGAAACTCCAGGAAAGTCAAACCCTAGTTTGACCTCAAGCTATAAAAACCCTAAATACTAAAACTGCTACGTTTTGGTACATTCGCTATATCCTGAGATTGGCAATGTTTCAAGAGATGAAAATTTCATAGGCCACATATAAAATCCCAATGTACACTGTATCCAATATTTAGCATCAAATGCACTGTATTCTGGAAGATATGATCCCTCCATGTTAGGGTTCCAACCTCTTCTAGAATTCATCCCTAAACAGGACACCTGGGGAGAATTGCTATATATTGAGCTACACAGGTCCAAATTAGATTTATGAAGATGTTCTAAAAAGGGAACATAATTTAATTTCTATGGTCCAAGTTTCAGACTCAGAAGATGAGATAGTGACACATGGAAGTCCGTACAACTTCACTATTCTGAATAGTCCTGTAATAGGTCACCTTTGGAAAATGATCATAAGTCCCAATTGGTGAAACCAATGCTAATGAAACCTCTGGTTTTGGAATAGAGCCATGGGAGGGTACCTGAATACAAAGTTTTAGACACATAGGAGAATAAATTTCTGAGATAGGATAGAAACAGTATCAGGAATTTCTGCAGGAGAAATTGGAAAACTAGGGCTTCCTGTTCCAGGAGCTTCCCTCCACAGTTTTCAGAAAATGAGTACATGGGACAGCTCAGATTGAAGAGATCTATATTTATATCCAATAATATATGAAATATTCCAATTTTTGAAAATTAGGGTTTCTCTGACAAACCCTAGATCAGCCAGCTCCAGAACAAGGACAGACACCTCAAATCGGTAAGATCTAATCTTTTGCTATTTCCATTTGAGGCTCTCATCAACTTGATGATAATCTTGGTGAAGTTGAAAAATTCCAAGCATGGAAGTATTTGATCTCTCTGAGGAAAATGAATTGGACACCTACATGAGTAGAGAGGCTCCAGTTCTAGAGGGAGATGAGGCTCAAAGCCTTATACCAAAATAACTTGGTCAAGGCCAAGAAGATCATTGTTGATTCAGTCACGAATCAACTTGTACCACAAGTGTCTTGCCTAAAGAAAGAGATGTTTTATTCCTTGATCAAGCTATTTGAAGGAAAGAACATACATCAGAAGATGACCTTAAGAAATAGGTAAAAGAAGAAGGGAAGAATGCAGAAGAGGTGATATCCACCTTGAATGGACTCCCAGGATCATGGGATTCATTCATGCGACGAATGTGTGCTAGAAGGAAGTGATTACTTTTAGTTGACTCTGGGAAGGAGAAGAAGCTCGAATCGTAAGAAGAGAAGAAGAAGGTGGGAGAAATTGAAGATCAAGCTCTCACCATTAAAAGAAGATCCCTCAAGTGATGAGGAATATGAAGAACTCAATTCTTGAAGAACCTCTTATCCATCTTATCATTTGGATAAGAAATGATGATGTCATAAATGAAGAAGATGATGAAGTAAAAGGATAAAGAAGGAGTCTACCCACCAAACGAATAAAAGATAAGTATTCAATTGTCATTTCATGATATTGTTTTGTTATACATTTGATTATATTCAGTTGATGTGTCATGCATGATAGACTAGTTGCATTAACGACAGTAGTGAGATATGGATGAATGTTGTCTTGTCTAAAACATTGCATGATGCATAAGAATTAGTCGTTATGCATATGTTTTATGAAATAGTTATAACCATGCAACTGGTGCATTTGAATTGTAGGAAAGGTCCTGTACAACCTCCTACAAGAAAAGAAGGATGAGACTTGTTCTGAAGAACAAGTGATAACAATTCAATAAACATGAATCTGAAGCTCCCGGGGTCAGAGACATCATGATGAAGGAAAGAGCTTCAGAGAGCAGTAGATCCACCTCAAAGGATGAAGACCACCATGGCTATGAAAGAAGCTATGATCAAAGAGTAACAATTGATAATGAGGAATGATGTATTCAATATGGTTTCGAGACATAAAGGGAAGTACATAGTATCTTCCATATGGATCTAGAAGAACAAGTGTACAAAGAAAAGTTTGTGATTTGCCTTAGAAAGAATAGACGATCACATGACACACTCTATTGAAAAGTATATATCAAGCATTGAACCACTTGTACAGAATGAAGAGGGAAGATGATACTCCACTTCAGGGGAGTGACTACAAAAGATATATGAGTTTGACATGGTACGACATGATGGACAACTTCCTGATGGATCGAGACTTTACCCAGAGTAAAGTGGGTTCCAACCTTCAAGGTTGAATGTAGAAGAATAGGATATGTTGATGACCTAACAAGATGAACTCATGAAGATGTTATGATGAAAGAATACTAGAATGATGTTTGGGATATAGTACTCAAACCAGAAAGTAAGAATGTGGTATCTTCCAAATGGATTTGCAAGATAAAATATGTTGCAGATAGTAGTAAGGAAAGACTTGTGGCTAGAGGTTTCTATCAAAAAGAGGGAATTAATTATGAAAAGACAGTTGCCCCAGTAGAATAGTATACTTCAATTAGAGCTATCATGGCACTTGCATTCATGATGAAGTGGGACTTACACCAGATGGATGTGAAAACAACTTTTCTGAATGGTGTGATTGAAGAAGAAGTATACATAGAATAGTCACAAGGATCTGAAGTTGAATACAGATGGACTCAGGTATGCAAGTTGAAGAAGGCCCTCTATGGCTTGAAGCAAGCTCATAGATTCTTGTATGGAAGGATAGATGGTTTCCTAATGAAATTCGATCCTAACCTTTACTTCAAGGTTATAGAATATGAACATGTCATACTATTACTATATGTGGATAATCTATTCCTGACAGGGAATGAGAAACAGATTGTAGAATGCAAGAAGAAGCTCGCTAAAGAATTTTGAAAGATATTGGGTTAATGCATTATTTCCTAGGTCTAGAAGTATGGAAAAATTCAAAATAAATCTTTCTCAACTAGGGAAAACATGCAATAGAGATATTGAAAATATTTGATATGTTGGAATACAAATCCATGGCCCCACCCATGGATTCCAACTTGAATTTGTTAGTTGATGACTCATTAGAGTTAGTGGATGTGACTCAATACAGACATATTATTGGGTCATTAAATGTATCTAACAAATACCATACCAGACATTTGTTTTGCTATGAACACGTTGAGTCAGTATCTAGTTCAACCTAGATGTGTTCACCAAATAGCTGCAAAACATGTGATGAGATATATGAAAGGGACTATAGACCTTGGTCTATACTTTGACGAAAACCATTACTATAGATTGTATGGCTATACAGATGCAAATTGGGCTGGAAGTATCGCAGACAGAAAAAGCACATCAGGTATATGCTTTTGTTTGGGGTCTGCTATGAGTTCATGGTTTAGCAGGAAACAGTCTAGTGTTTCTCTTAGAACAACAAAAGCAGAATACATAGCAGATTGCTCTGCTAAGTTGTGAAGCCATATGGCTTTGGAAGCTGATATCAGGTCTCATTGACCTGAATATGGATACAACAATGATTCTAAGTGATAACGAGGGTTGTGATAACAGAGAACCCTATGTTCCATCATAACACATAGAAATCCAGTATTTCTACATACGAGATAAAGATGCAGATGATGATATTTCAGTATTTACATACTATAGATACAAATGATGGTGATTCAGTATTTCTATATTGAATATAGAGATGATGTTTCAGTATTCCCATACTGAAGATATAGATGATGATGATTTCAGTATTCCCAGATTAAAGATATTGATGATGTTTCAGTATTTACATACTGTACATGCAGATGATGGTGACTCTGTATTTCTATACTGAATATAGAGGTGATGATGATTTCAATATTTCTATACTGAAGATATAGAATATGATGCTTTCAGTATTCACATACTGGAGATACATATGGTGATAGTTCAGTATTCACATACTAAATATGTAGATGATGATGGTTTAGATGATGATGTGCTAACAAAGCCTTTGTCTCGGGTAAAGTTCGAACACTTTCGAGACAAGCTTGGTGTGGTTTGGAAAGACCTTCCCTGAAAGAGGGAGTAGTGATGTTGCAATGGGATTGTATCATCCTTGGGCACCTGCCCTAAAGTGATCCAGGGACCTTGGTCCTCGAGAATGTAGTGGGATTGTATCATCCCTGGGAACTTTCCCTAAAGTGATCCGGTGAACTCGGTCCTTGAGAATGAAGAGGGATTGTATCATCCCAGGACATATGTCCATAATGGATCCGGTGACTTTGGTCCTCGAGAATGTAGTAGGATTGTATCATCCTTGAACTTCGGTTCAGAACGGATCCGGTGAACTTTGGTCATCGACAAGGGGGCAGGATTGTATCATATGTGAACTTCGGTTCAGAATGGATGCAATGACTTCAGTACTTGAGAACATGGTAGGATTTTATCATCCATGAACCTCAGTTGAGAATGGATCTGGTGACTTCGGTCATCGAGATGGTGGTAGGATTGTATCATCCGTGAACCTCGGTTTAGAATGGATCCCGTGAATTCGGTCATCGAGATGGTGGTAGGATTGTATCATCCGTGAACCTCGGTTCAGAATGGATCTGGTGACTTCAGTCATCAAGATGATGGTAGGATTGTAGCATCCATGAACCTCGGTTTAGAATGGATCCGGTGACTTCGGTACTCGAGAACATGGTAGGATTGCATCATCCTTGGACTTAGTCCTAAAGTGATAGGGACTTATTATCCCATAATCAATCCAGTGACTTCGGTTGTCGAGAATGTGATGATGATGTTTCTGATCAAAAGATCAGAGTATGATGATGATGATGTTTCTGATCAAAAAATTAGAGTATGATGATGATGATGTTTTTGATTGAAAGATCAAAGTGTGATGATGATGATGTTTTCATGATGATATTTCTAATCGAAAGATTAGAGTATGATGATGATGATGATCTTTTTGATCAAAAGATCAGAGTATGATGATGATGATGTTTTTGAAAAAAAGATCAGAGTGTGATGATGATGATGTTTTGATGATGATATTCCTGATCTAAAGATTAGAGTATGATGATGATGATGATGTTTCTGATCGAAAGATTAGAGTATGATGATGATGATGTTTCTAATCGAAATATCAGAGTATGATGACGATGATGATGCTTTGATGAAGATGTTGTTGCTGATCGAAAGGTCAAAGTGTTGAAGTTGTTGTTGATCGAAAGGTCAAAGTGTTGAAGATATTGCTACTGATTGAAAGGTCAAAGTGTTGAAGCTGTTGTTGCTAATCAAAAATTCAAAGTGTTGATGATGATGTTGCTAATATTGTTGATCATAAGATCAGAATATGTTGAAGATGTTGTTGCTAATCGAAAAGTCAAAATACTGATGATGATGTTGCTGATATTTTTTATTGTAAAATCAGAATATGATGATGATGACGTTCCTGTTCAAAAGGTCAAAGTGTTGATGATGATGTTGCTGATATTGCTGATCGAAAGATTAGAATATGATGATGATGATGATGCTGTTCAAAAAGGTCAAAATGATGATGATGATGTTACTGATATTGTTGATCCAAAGATCAGAATATGATGATGCTGATGATGCTGTTCGAAAGGTAAAAATGCTAAAGAAGTCGTTGCTGATCAAGGCAGTCAAAGTGTTGCAGAAGACTGAAGATTGAAGATGAAGACTACATGATGTTGAAAAGCTTCCAATGATTTATAGATGTGTTACCCTGAAGATGTTGATGATGTCCTCTATCTCTCTCCTACTATTGTTGTTGTTGATGTTGCTGTAGAATACCCTTCTCGTTAAGGGGGAGTGTTGAAATATTGTAACTTCAAAGAATATTCTATATTTATCTTTTTGTGGTCCCTGATGGTCCTACCGGGAGAACCACTTGTATTACTTTGTACCCCGATGCTTCTAATCGAAATAACTAATAAGAGTCATGAGGTAGTCTCCTCTAATTGTAAAGGTGGGTCATTAGCACCCCATTGTGGTTACTTGAGCCTACATGTGTAACTCAATCCTGCATGATTAACTCGAGCCTATATGTCAGAATGAATAATTAAAGTGAACGAATGAATACAAATAGAGGTGTGGTGCTCCTCATTTGAAGCACACACTCTCACTTGTGTAGCGCATTAGTGGAGAAGATAAGAGTAGCTGGAGAAGGAGGAGGATCAAGCTTTGATCTCCTTGTTGGTTTTATCTTTTATCTCTTAGGGCATCTATATTGATGAAGCTTTTGTTGGGTTTTTCCCTTTAGGGTTTTCCCAGGATAAATATTTGCGTTCTTTTTGTATGGTTGTGCTTGTCTATCTTTCAGTGATCCTATTTATATGATTTTCTTATGAAATTGAAATGAAATACTAATGATCTAGCTTAGCATATGAAAATTTAACATGGACAGGTTTCATAATCAAAGGATATGATTGATCGGGGGTAAATCAACGGCTCCGAACCACTTCGTGTGAGCAAACATGCGCGATCAAAGCTTCTTTTCTGGATCACGAAACATGTTAAAGACCGGAGGATTTCGATGGTTGAGATGAGGTCTAGGGTAGATCTATAGCCTAAAGTAATTTCATGATCCATACTTGTGCAAGTGAAACCGCAATCTCAAATCGTGAAAGGTGTAGAGGTCGTAAAGACCAATGGCCACAATGAAGAAGGAGATAAATATATGGCTATGGTTCATTTCACAAGGTGAACTAGCATGGATGAATATATGAGTTTCCCATTGCGAAAAATGGTGGAGGCCACTTAGATCGATGGCTGCATGAAGGGTCGATCTCGATTGATGGCTAAGAATGTGTCACGATCCAGAATTCCCTGCGGTGTTTAGAAGAAGACAGTTGGCGATAGGATGAATGGAACATGGATGGAGGATATAAAATATTCCTTTGATCGGACGGTTGAGAAGACTCCCGAGGTGCAGATTTCCCATCTAGTGTGGAAATGACAGTGGAGGGGGCATTCACATGTGTATTCTGCCCCATTGCAGACTGGTCGATTCCTCTTATGCCATTCAAGATATTCCTGAGATGGAAGTCTTGTCCAGTAGTACTGGTTTCCTGGTTTTCAAGTGTGGCATGTGTTTACTTCAAGGGGAGTCATCCCTATGGTAGAACTATGTTCCCTAAGGTTAGGTGGATTTTGTGTGAGCTAGCTTATGGAAATGAGGAAAGTAGTCAGTGAATCCGCTTCTCACACAAGGCAAAGCCAACACGACGTGGGAGACCATTCCATTTCCCACTTCAAAGAAATAAGGAAACATGGGAGCGTCCACTTCATGAAATATGCAGCACAGATCTATTGTACCAGAAGGCATCCACAATTGGTTCCCACAATAGGCAGTAAGGTGCCATGGCTGATGAAACCAAATGACTAGATCCCCAGCAAGTAAAAGATTGCTCTGCTCGCACCTTCGCACATGTTGAGACCATATACACTCGATGACTGTGTGTAAAGGAATATTGACCATCCTTTACAAAGATCAATCTCGTAGCCTTATAAATACTTCTTTTATATCAACAAGAGTGAACTAACATATCTTCAGAGCTCAAGTTCTACTTCTCCATGAATCTGCAAAAGCTTGATAGAATTTGACAATGAACATTTGGTTTGAGAAGCTTGTCCGTCTAGGGGTGTTGATGGTTGGTGAGAAGGTTCCACACTCACTCGTTGCCTTGGTATTTGATTGCCAATGGTGACACCAACCATCGGGCCCTAGACATGATACTAGCATCTTCAACAACACGAGGCCTGGACACTTAGTTCCCATAAGTGTTTTTCCAAGAACCCCTGTTACCATCACTCCCACCAAAGCCTCCGTGAAAGGGGACGGTCATTGACGGTTACCTGTATAAGTATTTGTTCGAGTGGGAGCATCAGAGCTCTAAATCCTTCATCATTCTCTTTATGAAGTCCACTTTCAAGGGTGGTGGGGTTGGTGTAGATACATTACACCCTAGTTCCTATGGGAGAACTCACCTCATCAGAGGTGAGGAGTATAAGAATGATAAGTCACCCCATAGGGTAATCTCAATAGGAAGCAATGCTGCACTTCTTCTAATGCCCGCAGATAACAGTCTTACCTGCAGAGGAAGAAGGTGGCGTATGTGACTGGACCGAGGAAGAAGGCCGACCACTTTGCCAGCGTGTGACCATTCGGAAAGATGTATTTGAACATGGTGGAAGCACACGTTTTGGGCAGAGAGGGAAGCATCATCCTCATCATCTGTCATGGCAGCCAAGCACGTCAAGTTGTTATTCAAGTCGAATGCGACAGCCAGCACCACAATGTTTGTTGTGCATATTTGTAAAACATGGCGATAGTCCCCTCCTTGCATTGTTAATGTCTGATGGTGACTTGTAACAACTATTAATTCAGTAGTCTCAGCAATAGGATTGTATAAAAATGATCCCAATAGAGGGAGAAAGGAGTGAGTGAATTGGATTGGGAAAAATTCCTGGGCTAAGGCTCCCATTTGTAAAACTTGATACCTGTGTATGAATAAATTGTAGTGAAAGAATATTACTCATGGCAGAGATTCATGTGTTGTTGTTTTTCCCAATATGTACTTCCTCTTACCTGTAAATGTGTTTCATGTTTCCACTCTAGTCTATTAACTGCTTTTCATGCCTACAACTTAGGGTATAGTGGTTCAGAATTCATATTCATTATGCTTTGGCTGCTGTTCTAGGAATTTGTCAATGGTTCTTCTAATGTTGCATGGAATTCATCTCGTCGGTGATCCATGCAATGGACTATCCCTTCTTGTCCTCTAAATCACCCTCTAAATATCTCCTGATTGGGAAATCAGTGGATATCTTTCCTCTGTTTGCAATCTTACATCATTCTTTCCATTTGTAATCATTTATTGTGCAAGTTTCGACTCCATTTTTCCATGGTCCCTTGCCCCTGATAATCCCACCATGCACCTTCCTCCACATACTTTTCCCCATTCAGGATCCTAGCCCCTTGATTACACTGATTAAAATTCCTATGCGAAGTAGACTCTGGTGACACACAAGATTGACAACCTTATGTGGAGCATACTTCGATGACAAATGAGAGATCCCTCTCTGACTGCGTAGGGCCAGAGGCACGGTCTAAAGCGGTTCTGCTATTTCCTGGGAGCAGCCTCCCCCCGCTCGACCTTGGGAGATCAAATCCCGGTGCCAATAGGTTGGAATAAGGTCAAGGGAATTGTGTATTCATGTGATGCATATTATTCCAATTATTCATATTATTTGAAAATGGAAACGAGTTTAGAGTCATACCTTTGTTTCTAGATTTACAGGGATTTTTATGGGCAATGAAGTAAGTTGGTTCCACATATGGAGTTGATTCCTGCAGAACTTCCTTCACTTGAGGTAGTGAGTGGCACTCCTTTGTATCATGGTTTAGTTCATAGAGCTAACACGCTTCTACTTTGTCGAGTGGGAACTCCTTCAGGAGATGTTTCTTCCTACATTTGGGGCATGATACACTGAGTGTTAGATCCTCTACTACTTGTTTCTGCTTCACCCTCAGGACATCTATTTCTAAGGAGATGGAGCTCATCATTTCTATTTTGAAGTTCTCGAGAAGGTTTCCTATTTTTTCTCAGGTGGCTCCTCCATTGGATAACTTCTGCATTCTATTGAATACATCACATTCTAATTCATCCCATTTGTTGGTCCTGGAATACCTTCGTGCATAATTCGACAATATTTTGAAAGGATTCCTTTGAGATATCCCCCTTTCCCAGCAAGTTCAACATACCTGGGTAGTATTCCATAATCCCATGAAGTAGGATTATCTTAAGCACATCTAAACCCATATTATTCTGTCCAGCCCTCTACACATTATACAAGAGCCTCTCAACAAAATCTTCTAGACTTTCTTCGTCCCTTTATACCATCTTGAACAACTCTTCTCTTTTATATTTGATGTTGCAATACTCCTTGTATTTTTCTAGGAACACCTATTTCATTTGGTCCCATGTGGTGATAGTTTCACCACCTAGGCTCATGAACCAACATAGCACATTATCCTTCAAAGTAGCAGGGAAAAGTTTTAAATTCTGCTTATTGGAAGTGTATTCATAGCTACGACAGAGGATGTCAAACTTGAAGAGGAATTCATCCGGATCCATTGTGGCTTTTCCATGAAAATGAGGTAATACTGATGGTGATATGTTTTCCATTGGGGCTGGTCCCATTGGCTATTGAATGGGGAACTGGAGTGTGGCAACTGTTCCCTCAGGTGGGGGACCATCATCATTGTGATGATTTCCCCCCATCACCTCTTCATGATCTTCTAGCTCACGTTTGTTATTCATATTTTCTTCTTCTCTCTCCTGCCTTCGTTTCTTTTGATCTTCCTACTTCTTATGAAACCATGTCCACTCCTCCTTTTTCACTTCCTTCCCATTAATGTAGTATACCATGTCTCTATCTCTTGCTCCCACACCACTAAACTTGTCTTCCTTCACAGGGACACTTGAGGGTGTCACGGCTCCTCTTGTGTTCTCCATAGTGGAAACTGATGCTTCCACCCTCGAGGTAATTGGGCTTCTTCTAACGAAATATCCCTAATGGTGAGATCTAGTAGATGAATTAGTTCTGGCAACCAAATCATCAATGAATTTTCTTCTTGCCAATGCTGGGTTTCTTCCACGACTTTGACCACTTGCAATGTTAGAATTCTGGGGAGTTCTAGGGGTTATAGGAAGCTCACATTGTACTCTTCTTGTATTCATGCAACCCAAAACATGAAAAATTAAAAACTGAAGAAAAATGGATGGATGCAACTAGTATGGTGTCTAATCATTACCTTCCCTGGCAGCAACGGCAAAATGTTGGTCACTCTATATGCCAGTTAATTAAAACCATCATGCAGAATGCTCAATATAAATTGTCAACCCAGGGAAGTCTTTTATTTCAAAGATAACTTACACTATATGTCCTTAAACACTAAGTAGTTGATGATTTAATAAATTGTTCTACTTATCTATTTTGCCAAACTCTTATCGTAATCAAATTGATCTAAACTACCTATTTAAGAATTTAGAATTGCAATTAATTCCTACAACTTCAATCCTGTAATGAATTATTCTTGAAATAAATATCTAGAATTACTTTTGCAGAAAGTTAAATCCTAAATTACCAGACAATATGCAAATGCATTGTGACTAGTTAATCTAACCTTAATCTAGAAATGAGAAATGTCAGGAATTCAATCAATAGTTCTAAACCATAGTATACCTAAGTGAGCAAACCCGAGCAGGAAAAATAATTGAAAGGAAACTAAGGGTGAGCTTGACTGTTACAACTATTGAACAAATGCATAAAAGAAGATAACCTACACAGACGACTGTCACACCACATTGCTGCTTCTTAAAGGAAATGCAAGTACTGAGTATTCAAGGAAACAAAACAATTAACATAACTATTGCAATTAGTGAAACAAATGCATATAATGTAACATCCACACCACAAAACTAATTAAGCAAACATCTTATTAAATCAGTGATCTTTATGGGAAGGTGGGCCCAGCCTTTGAATAGAGACTCTAAAACTAACACAAGTTAAAATACAGAGATCTGAAGAATCTTGCTCTTGGTATTAAAATGGTGAATTGAAGATACAGTCTCTGTTACAGCTTATACAATAAAATATGATATTGTCCAACCCCTGGCTATGAATTCTCCCTTGTACTTATACATCAACAAATGTAACCCTCACCCACTAATATTGGGCATCCATGAAGATCTATGATCTTTAGGATTCCCTATTACATGCACTGTCATTGCTGTGAGTGGAATTAAACAGAGGCATGAAATATAGGCAATTCTGTTTCTTGAGCCATTAAATGAATAACAGAACCAATTCAAGAAAGGCCTAGATGATTGCAGCTAACTTCAAGCAGTGGCACACTGTTGTAGCTCAGTTTGTTACAGCCATGTCTATTGCGTCCATGTTTGTCACAGCCCGTGTGGAATGATGACCCTTGATTGGATCTATGTGTATAGACGGGACTGACAAGTTACAGCTGATAGTGGTTGCTCATATCCTCTCTAGACCACTCAGGCTGCTACACATGTAATCTCTCACAGCTTGCACTATCTTTGTGAAATCATAATAAGTTAGCGTAATGCAAGAAGCAAATTCTTGATTATAACAATCATAAGCATTAATAAGATGAAGCAATAAATAATCATAACTATGAAGATTCAGGGCTTAAGTGAGGAAAGAATGTTTGTTTGGTGCACAAAATGGAATAAGACAAGACAAACAAGGTATAAGGGATGTGGTTAAAAAGGGGCACTTTGGGATCCAAAAAGGATGATGGATCTAATGTCCCCTCCTTCTGGAACATACAATCTCTCTTTGGACCACAATAGTCATGTCTCATCCATCTTATACTATTTTTGTTGTTGAAACAACCTGTCCTGTTGAACATTTTTGAGGACTTCAACATCGAAACGCTCAACTTTGTTTGTCGTTCTGATCCTATCATGAAAATACAAATAAATTTGACTTAAGGTTACCTCATATAACATATGAGATCGTAGACTTAAAGAATCAACAATTTTATTCTCCTTTCCCTTGATATGCTTTAATTTGAAATGGTACTTGGTAAGGAAGGCCAACCATCTATCATGCTCGACATTTAGATATGGCTGGTCGAACAAATAATTTAGACTCATGTTGTGTGTCTTTAGAAGAAACTTCTTCCCCATGAGGTAGTTCCTCAATATCTTATGTTACACACAATTTTCGTCACCATAATTTACAGAGAACCAAAACATCAGAAATATCCTTCAATCCCCAAAATGTGAAATTGGACCTTGGTCAGGATTCTTATTTTCATATTTGTGTCAACCACCTCTTCTTCCCTTTATGCAATAAGCATTACCCTCTTTAGTAGCATTTGTTTCATCTTAACAATGAGCAGTTCCACTGCCTTTAAACTTTGATTAATAAGCGGTTACACCCTGGTACCAGTCTGTCGCAATAGTGAAATAGTGGTGCTCGAGTTTCAAAAGGAAAAAGAGAAGGTTCATGAAGCTTATCGTAGGAAAGCTTCATGGAACCCTGATCCCTACTCTTTTGAACCATATGGACTCGAGACCCCCCCTATTAGGATCTCCCTTCCATCTCATCCACCATTTTCTCAACCATTCCTATTCTCCCAAGGACTATAAATATGAGCTCAAACCCCATCGGTTGGGGGAGTAAAGTTATGTTGTTGCACTAAAGTTCTAGCCAAATATAGGGTGAGCATAGAGAAGGAAAGTTGGATCTTTGAGGACAAGACTTGGTTTATGAAGATGCATCATAATACTAAGGAATTATGGTTGTAATCTCTCTTCTTTCATCTCAATGCAATGATGGTTTCTTTCGCATAAAATTTATTGTGTTATGATCACTTATTTTGTTAACAGATTCCTTAGTCACTGATATAGAGTTGTAGATCATTTTCTGGTACTTTTCATCTTCTTTATTGTTTGATGTGTTTATTGCAGGTATATATGTGGAGATCTAGCAACATAGAAGGCTGATGCATCATATTGTGGGATAGATAAAAGACTCATTCCATATATCTATCATTTCTAGGGAAAGTGCTTATCTTTGTTATCACTCATTTGTTCTAGACCTGTACCATTCAAATCTAAGGAAACAACTCCTTCCTACAGGAGGTGAGAATTTCCAGCAACAAATATGGTGACTCCACTAGGGAGGACATTCAGATCTTCTGATCTTTCTTGGTTTTCAATTCATAACTTATGATCTTTCTTGGTATTTAGTCCTTGTCTTTATTTCAAACTTCAACTTTTTTCTAGTGATCATATCTACTAGTTTTTAGTGATATTTGAGTTCAGTTTAACCATATATGCTTAGATATGAAACATATTTACTTGCTAAGCTTTATTTTCCTGTAATTTTCATGATTTGATGCCAGTTTTCTGACACTTCACTTTCTTTTATTTCACTCCTTTTTTGTTTTGAAACCTCCAACAAACACCATGCTTTCTGTAGGGACAAGAAGTGGTGCCACCGCACATTCTCAATAGAAAAAAATCCATGCCACCACTCTATTTTAGTGGACAATAGGTGGTGCTCAGGAGGTAACGCTCTGTTAGCAACCTCCTGCAAGCAGTGGTAGGTATGGTTTTACACCCCTCTGATTTCAAAACTTAGTATGAGTATATTTCTTTTCTGAATGTGTTTCTGGCTTGATCATTTATGTTTGACTGTTAAATTCAGAATCTAGAAAGTGGTAAAGGATTATTTCATTTTGTTTTAAAGAGCTAGGTATTTTTCATTTGTTCAGTTGCTCGCTATGCTTGGGTTTGATTTTTGAAAGAGTGCTTGGAAGTCATATAGTCAGATCTCTTTTCACAGTTAGATAAGCTAAAAAGAAAGATTTTCTTTTGGTTTCTCCATTTTTGTTCTTCATAGGTTCATCAAAGATTGCTTTTACTTTTGATTAGAAGAAAAATTGAGATTTGATCATAGTTATATTTGAAGATGAACTATTGGATCCTTAATTAGTTTCACATACTTTCAAGAATTCATGTTCTTCTTTTTCTTTGTATGCTCTTTTCTCACCAAAAATAGCATAGGTCGAGTTAGGTCTTTCATATTTGAAGAATTTAAAAAAAAATCAGTTTTCCAAGTAGTAGTAGTATCTTTCTTTTTGGAAAAGAGATCTTACATCATTTTTCTTTCAAGATAAGTTATTAGAATTTTGTTGCTTGTTTTGATTTTGAAAGATAGTTCATTGTGATTGCTTGGTATTTCTTGTTTATAAATGGAATTGAATCACTCTCTCTCTCTCTCCTGTAAGTAGGGCATGCCTCGAACGATAAAGTGAAAATTTTGCATTATCGTGCTGCATGGTTTTAATTTTCTATCCACACATCATGCATTCACTTATTCGTTCAAGATAAAATTAACACTAGTTATAGGTTAAATTTTCTTAGTAACTTGAGTGATAGGTTATAAGATGTGTTCTGGCATCTATAAACATAGGCGTTTTTGTTCTATTTCCTGCATTGCATCCCAAGCACTCGTATTTCTTCCATGTACAAACCAGTATATCGAACGGCCTTTCACATACCCTTGAGGTATATAGAAAGCTACTTCACATACTCTGTAGTATATCGGAAGGATCTTGTAAAAGGGTTGTGCATTAGATAGGATTAACAAGGACTTGAGCTCCCACATACCTTGCGTATATCAGGAGAACCCTCTAGGATACCTTAAACAAATTGAAAAAATCCTTTTGGACATCTTCCTGGAAAAATACATCGAGAACAACACTCGGAGAGCTACTACCCACGCGTCGTCCAGGTAGTCGGGTATTCTGGAAAGGGTATGGTCCCAATCCTCCTTGTCATGTTTTATTGTTGGACCCTATGGTATATCGCAAGTTGCGAAGACTTGACAATCCTAGTGAGGAACCAGCTTAATCAGACCCTCTGATCACCTAAGTTTGCTTGTGACATTTATCTTGCATATGAGTGGTTTTGTGTGTGATTCTAGTTTCAAACCCAGGTTTTTAGTAAACAACAGTCTGGCTGACTTACCTTTGAGAAGATCTTGAATATTTCAAGAATTACCACCTAAATTTTCTCATGTTGTAGGAGAGATCCCAATGGAAGCCACAAACCAAGGTGTCACAGTTGATTCCCATGTGGAAGGGAATCTAGTTGTGGAAGTTAGGGAAGAATTCACTACTTATGATAATCCCTTGGTTGAACAACCTCAGACGGCCGATACCACCTTTAAGTTTCCAAATTGAGTCTTCAATCACCCGTATGATGACACCCAGGGGGGAGGAATAGTTTGGCCCTAATTCTCCTTTCTAGAGAAATTATTTAGGTCAAGCTATCTCTGAATATGGGAATACTAGACCTTCCTATGTTAACCCCATTACGGAGGCTCAATCAAATGAGGAAATGTTTAGAAGGTTCCAACCATCTATTGGTCATTTACATAACTTTCAAGAGAAACTTGCAACCATTATTGCTTCGCCTCTTCCTCATCGTGCATCTGTGTCTACTCTTTTACCCTGTCTTTTGGAAACAACCCCTCCTGGGTACCATGCCCTTTCATCATCTCAACTATCTCCTAGTATAGGATCAACGACTCAAGGTTCCCCTACTCCTGATCCAAGTCAACCCTCCAACCCTAGTCCTATAGTTTCAAATCCTATGTGTGCCTCTGGTTCTCCCGTATATTCTACCAATGGGGGGAAATCCCCAACCAAAGTTTCTTCAATGATTAGTGGATTCACTTACAATGCAAGATAGGCCCCTATTGTAGGGAAACCAACAGTCATAGTTCCTTCCACAAACACCAATATAGTTATTCCTCCTTCTAGTACAAAAAAACCCTCAGGGGTGCAAATTGCAGTCAATCAACCTTCTTTGGTTTATACTTACTTGAGAAACCAACCACTTGTAATCAATGTGAATTATCAACCTACGTCTTTAGCTATTGTTTATCCTCGAATAGATTACCCCGGAAACATGATTACACCATGGAGGCAACCTAATTGGTCATATATGCCTATGCCTTGAGGAACACCTATGAATATTGTTAGAGGTTATGGAGGACCACCTTTTTTTGGTCCACCTTTCGGAAGACCACCTAGAAGAAGCCCACCTTTTGGAGGCCCACCTGGTGGAGGTCCACCTTCTTGAGGACCACCACTTGGAGGACCACCTACTGGAGTACCACCACCTGAAGGACTACTATCGGGATGTCCTACACCTGGAGGACCACCTTCTAGGGGACCACCACCTATAGGACCACCACCTAGAGGACCACCTCCACCTAGAGGGGGCCCTCCTCCTAGAGGCCCGTTTCCATCTTGTGGATCTTTGGGAGGATAATCTGTGAATACACCACCCCAATAGCCAGTGTAGCAATTGACTTATGGTCCTACTGGTATATAGTTTCCATATCAATATTACCAGTATGTTCAACCTAATCGATAACTTCCATTTTTGGAAACTTTGGACTTTCCTGATTTGTCCAAGTTGATCAATGATCTCATCCAACATAACCCTTCATGGCCTGGAATTCTAGTTAAGTTACCATCATACATTCCAAAGTTTGATGGGAAACAGGGAGAGAATCCAAAAAATCATGTTATGACAATCCATTTATGGTGTTCTTCTAACTCCTTGATGGATGATTTGATCTGTTTGAGGCTCTTCCAACAAACTGTGACTGGTACGGCTACAAAGTGGTACATTGAACTTCCACAACATTCATTTGTGGACTTCAACTCATTGAAAACATTTTTTCTTACTCATTTCCAGCTGCCTATCCATTACAAAACTGTTACAGATCTTTTAACATCACTTCATTAGAACACTTCCACTCATATATTAGATAATGTTCATGAGATAAGGAGGAGGTGAAGAATTATTAAAGCTCCTATCCTAGACCAATTGTTGGCCGATTGGTTTACAAAATCCTTGTTGCCTCCCATTTCCTATGATGTGGCTATGGGAGGTGTTGTCACTGAAGAGAAGGGTATTATATGGGATTAGTATATGGACTTGGTTTATTCTCAGTATGGAACTTTGTTATGATCTGATCCCTCAGGCTCCTTGTCCCAGCACAGACCCTTCCAAGACAATTGTATAAACTCATGTTTATGGGGCTGTAGGTTGAATCCAGCCCCCATTACCAGCTAATCCTGCTAAGAAATAGAGTACTTCTACTACTACTCCTTCTGCACCTATGGTTCTGTTGAGGTGAATTCTATTCAAACTATGCAGACACCCAGTAATAAAAAGAAAGGAAAAGGAAAAGGTAAAAAATACAGAAACCAACAGGAAAATCCCGAGACTACAACCTAACAAATTGGGAACAAAAGTAAAATGAAGGCTAAGTATCCATGCCTAATGTGGGGTGGTGATCACTTCATGAAAGAGTTCCCTTATCGTGAAGAAATTAATAATTTCTTGAAAAATAACTGCACACCAGTGGTACTTACTGATCCTTTTCTATCTCAACAACAATTGATTGATCATATGTCTTCAAAAGGAACCTCTAATTCTACTAAAGATATTTGAATGATGTCCGCGGAAATTGTTAACCTGACTACTCATAGTCAGACATATGAAAAAATAGTAGAGACGAAGGATGAAAGTACTTCTTCTAAGAAAATCCCTTCTATGAATTCTTCTCCTCCACTTCCGTCTAATGTCCCCCTTACGATTGTGAAACCTAACCTTGACTTGATTTTGTGCCCACCTAAGAGTACTCTTTGAAAATATGTTTTCAACCCAAATGCTTGAGCTGCACAATTATACAACGTTGTTGAATATTTTGCTCAAGCACCTTGCGCAATGTCTACCCTGGAGGTACTCCAAAGTTTCCCTACGCAGCTCAAAAAATTGTTGATGGATTTAGGGGCCTTAGATCTAGATAACACTAATTTGATTCATTTTAATGTGGAGAATTGCAAGTCCAGGTTATCACACCAGCTTGTGTTTCAAATATCGACCAAAGTAGTTGGGAGAAAGGTCCATTGGACCATTTTGGATGAAGGGGCTTCCACCTCAGTGTTGTATATGTCTTACAAGAGAGCCATTGGTTCTCCCAAACTTATGAAGTCACCCACAAATTTGAAAGCTTTCGATGCACGAGGTTTCCAACCTCATGGTCTGTTACCAACCCTATAGATTGAGCTAGGGGGAAAGAATGTTTCCATTCAAGTGGAGGTAGTCGATGCTCCATTAGATTACACTGTGATATTGGGGAGGAACTAGTTTTATTCTATGATGATTGTCACTTCGATGGATTTTCATACTATCCAATTCCCTCATTTAGGGAAGATTGTGACCAATGATTAGCTTGATTTTTTTTCACCAGATGTTATTGCCCCCACTGCAAACAATATTCCTACGCTAGGAAATCCCCTCTACCTTATCAATCGGTTGGGGCAGGGATGTTGAAGGATTCAACCCTTAGGGGTGTGTTTCCCTTGACCCCTCTTATTATAGAAGTGGAAACTGTGAACATGATTTCTACTGCCGATCACAGTTCTAGAGGTAAAGAAGTTGTTGAGACATCTTCTCTAGGCCCTTACAAAGCACTTTACAATTCTATCCATTCTATTTCTGATGTATAATATGATGATCATCATCTAGTGGCATCGAATCCCTACCACCTTCCCTATTGGTTAGATTCTCTTCTCCCCACTGTATATTATCTCTCGTAGAATTTTTTGTCAGATGAGTCTATTATGGATATCATGAGTGTGGATGAATCTGTATCGGAAGATCATCACAATATATCCTTTTCCCCCTCTGATGCCAATTCAACAAACCCTGATTTTGTTTCTCTCATTAGTACTGATATTTTCAAAAATCCTCAGACACTTATACTGTTACAAGACACTGATTCCAAAGGAAACCTATGTAACATTACTTAGACAACTCCCATTGACATATCCGTGAAGCCTGTAACTGTTGAACAAGTTCATGCAGGCCAGATCTGTTCAAATAAAGAAACCGAAAAGTATAGAGCTCTATTCAAATAGTTCTGAGATGTTTTTGGATGGAAATATGAATATATGCCTCAGATTGATCCATCCATTGTTGTACACAAAGTTAATACTTATCCCATGGTGACACCAGTCCGACAAAAACTACGTCAACTCCATCCTAGGAATGATGTGGAAATAAAAGATGAGGTTGAAAAACTTCTGAAAGTAGTTTTTATTTATCCCATATCATTGATTGAGTGGGTATCTAATATTGTCCATGTCACTAAAAATAAAAGAACTATTAGGGCTTGCATTGATTTTTGATATTTGAGTAGGGATTTCCCACGGAAAACTTTCCTCCTCCATATATCGATCAAATCATCGATGATTGTGTTGGGAATGACATCTTGTCATTTATGGATCGATTTTTTGGTTATAATCAAACAGAAATTCTACCTATCAACCAACATAAGACAACATTCATGTTTCTATGGGGAACCTTTTCCTATCGGAAGTTACCCTTTGGTTTGATGAACATCGGAGCTACATTCTAGCGTGCCATGTCCTACACTTTTTATGATATTAAACACATTTTGGAACTGTATCTAGATGACCTCAGTGCTCATTCACAACAAAGTGAGGATCACCTAGGGAATCTTAGGGACATTTTCTTTCGATGCCATCATTATCACATTCTCCTTAATCCACACAAGTGTGTCTTTTTTGTTGATACTATACGTATTCTTGGCTTCGTGGTTCCAAATATGGCATACAGATCCTTTGAAGGTAGATGCTATTTTAGCCTTACCTGCCCCAACTAATAGCACAGAAATCCAAAGTTTGCAAGGGAAGGAAAACTTTCTTCATCCTTTTGTATGCAACTTTGTAGAAAAAACACATGGTTATATGTGTCTCCTTAACAAGAACACTCAATTATTTTGGAATGACTAGGACCAACGATATTTTGATAATTTGAAACACTCTCTGACACATTCCCTGATGTTACACCCCCCAAATTATTCAAAATACTTTCTGTTGTATGTTACCACCTCTACTACTACCATCGGTATGGTTCTAGTACAGGAATATCTCAATGGCCAATAGCATGTGATTTACTATCTAAGTAAGAGTATCCTTGAATCTGAAACTAATTATTCACATGTGGAGAAGCTATCTTTTTCCATGGTCATTGCTGTGCAAATATTGTGTTACTACATTTTACTATGCACCACATTTGTTCTCGCTGATCAAAACCCTATGTATTACATTTTGACTCGTCAAGTACTAGGGGGAAATTATTCCCGTTGGATCGTCATCCTGTAGGAATTCAATCTCAAGTTTGCTAAGGCTACTTCCAAGAAGTCCTTATTGTTTTCGGAGTTAATGTGTTACCTTCCCTGTTCTTTCATGAAAGCTGAGCCCAATGATTCATATCTGGATTAATTTGTGTTCATGATTAGTACAACTGATCTGTGGTATGGATATCTGATCATCTATCTCCACACCCAAAGGTTTCAGCATAATATGTACCATGATGATCACCAACACATTTGTCACCATGCTAAGTACTAGCTCATTTTAAATGATACGTTATACTGACGTGGTATCAACTTTGTTCTTCAACGATGTCTTACACACAAAGAGGCTGAAAACGTTTTGAATGAATTCCACTCTGGAACATGTAGTGGTCATCTTTCTAAGATGGATATAGCTCGAAAAATCCTTCGTGCTGGGTATTTTTGGCCCTCAATATTCAAATATTGTCATGAGGCGGTAAAAATATTCCCGCCCTGTGAACTTTTTAATTCAAAAAAGTGCACCCACCCTGCTCCTTTACACCTCGTCATTGTTGTTGACCCTTTCTCCAATGGGGGATAGATTTTATGCATTGTAAGCCTACCTTATCCGAAGGGCATGATTGTATCATCATAGCGTTGATTATTTTACAAAATGGGTTGAGAAGATTCCTACATATGCAGAGGATGGTAAGGTTGTCTCCCTATTTTTGTTTGATCATGTAATATCTAGGTTTGGAGTTCCACAAGCCATAGTGATTGATCACAGATCCCATTTCCATAATCAGATGATGGTTGAGTTGAGTGCTAAGCTTGGTCTGCAAGCTAATGGTCAAGTTGAGGCCATTTACAAAGTGTTAAATACAATGATGAATAGGATGGTTGGATATCATAAATCCAATTGGAACTTAACTCTATTTTCTGCACTATGGGCTTATAAGTTCTCGGTTAAAACAACAACTGGTTTCACTCCTTTTCAATTGATCCATGGACTGGAAGCTATCATGCCCATTGAATGTGAGATCCTGTCACTCAAGATCTCAGTTGAGCTTCTCCCAAACACTTATGCCGAAGAAAAATAGTTTTTGTATTTGACAAATATTGATGAAAATCAGAGAGATGTTTCCTTGGCTAATGATGCACATAAAAAATGCATCAAGGCTCCATACAATAAATTCATTCAACCTTGTGTATTTAATGAAGGTGACATGGTTTTGACTTATGATCAGAAGCATGAAAAACTTGGGAAAGGGAAGTTAGAATCCATGTGCTATGGGCCCTTCATCATTAGTAAATTTTTAGAGAAAGGGGCCTATGAGCTTGTAAATTATGATGGGATACCTTTTAGGAAACCTTGAAATGGGTTGTATTTGAAAAGGTACTATGATTGAATATATTTATGTTATAGAACCTTGTATATATGTATATTCATTAACTTTTTAGTGTGGTATTAGTATTTCAATATGGTTTTGAGTTTTTGTTAGTACTGTTTATACCATGTTTTGGTTATGCAGATCAAATGGATTTTTATGGTTTTGAGGATGGTGCTTTCCGTCATACCTTGAACCTTGCTTCAACTGGTTGGGTTTTGTATTACCTAGCTCATGACTTAGTAATTTTAGGAGTAGTTTGTGTAGGTCCAAACACCAATAACATCTCCGCATATTATGCGATAATAGGTTTGTTGACCGAAACTACATCTTAGGACATTGATCACTTGGTATTCTTCATGGACTCACAGTTAGTGTTTTTTCACTTGAAAAACATCTATGCCATCTGAAACCCTACACTCCATCTTTTTCAGAGAGTGCATTTGTTATAAAGGTCATTCGAACCGATCACTTATCGGCATATTCCTAGGTCTTGTAACACTATTGCACACTCATTGGCCAACTACATTTTGGACTGGTATACTTCCCACAAATAACTTTTGATAAATAAAGCATGGTTCATTGTAAATAAAATAAATAGTAAAAAGACATAAAAAATCATATAAATTTCATTCACCACTTGAACACATATAAGCCTCCATAAATAAGTTTATATATATATATATACATATACATATATATTCCAAATAAAAAAACCATTTTATTCATAGAATAAAACATGTACTGCTCTATCAAGCTTACATCTTAAAGAACCATCCTTTGGTTCTTGTGACAACACAAAAAATCATTCCTTTTATCATAAGGGTTGTCCTTTTCAAATCATAGTTATAAAACAAATCTATAGTATTTAGAAGAAACTATAGTCACATATACATTGCATAAAAAATAATTATGTATCATTTATATTGTTTCATAACAAAGGGTTGATATGCCTACTACCACTTCTTTTGTCTCCATTGAACCTGGATGATATGCTAATGCCTACTTTTAGAGTGAATCAACTTTCATATTCAATTCTTGATAAATGTGAGAAAAAGAAATCCTTCTGAACATGGCTTTCAATGTCTGAATCTCAGCATGTGGAGCTCAAATGGTGTTTTTCCCATTTTCCCAATCCACCACTACTTTAGAGTCTCCAAAAATCTAAATGTCCTATATATGGGAACTTTTGGCCACTTTTAATGTTGCCCATAAAGTTGACAGTTCAGCCTTGTTATTAGTAGCTTAACCCATAGCATATTTTATCATCATCTTCCTATTTGTTGAAATGTATACAACTGCACCAGCTCATCCTAATGGAGGATCTCCCTGACCAGCTCCGTCAAAATATTCCCATGGAATTTCGCTGTTTATTATAGGAGCTCTAATCATTCGAGTTATGGATATGACGATGTCCCACTTGTGTTCATGGATCTTACTTATTAATAGTGATATGGTAATGTAAGGAGGGAACCATGAGTTGTTGAAAATGGCTTTGTTCCTTACTTCCCAAATGTTGTAAACAAACAAATAGGAAAGGCTTCAAAAACACCTACCCTTTCATCAGTCCACCATGTTTTGGTTCTTTCTTCTAAAAAAATGATTGTTTCATGCGCTTTGTCTGCTTCTAGCTTATTTCCCATGTCAATAATTTATTGGACAGAGATAGACACATTGTAATTATAGTTTTTAAAGGACTCTGAATCTACCAAAGCTTTTTCCACCAACACTATTTCTCTCCACCTGCTTTCTCTTCGACTGTAGCTTGATAGCCTAACTTTGCTGTGTATTTACTTGATTTAGGATTTTTTGTCCAAATTAGCTTGTCTGGCTCAGTCCCCAAATGAGTATGACTTGTGACTAATAGGTTTTGAAATCTGTTCCATTCGTCCACGTGATCTCCTACCAGTCCCAATTCTTGGGAATTTTTCCACTAACTCCGGCCTCTAGAAGTTGAATCTCTACAGGCATCATCTAGAGTGAAAATTTGTAAAGATCTTAGATGTGGAGTTAGACTTAGTGATAGTTTGAAATTTTCCCCTACACCAGTCCAAGGGTCTTCTCCTACTCTAACCTGCCTTCTATTTCCTATCTTCCACCCTATCCATTGACCGACCAAGGGGTAAGCTAGTACCATTGCCTTACACCCTATGGATCCATTCTTATACATTTTTCCTGGGTTTCTTAGCCAATATGTGTTACGGAGAGAAATTCCTATGGCTTGGGGTACCACAACAGACAGCTAGACTCTAGAAATCAATCCTTCCTAATATGCAATAGAAATAAAAACATCTAACACTAAAGGATTGAACCTCGTACCTTATTCCGGACGGTTGAAGTAGATCCCCGTTGAGGT
>LPNX010977028.1:0-30203 GCA_001517045.1 Pseudotsuga menziesii | reverse complement strand
GTGTCTCTTGTCTCTTGTGATGTGCTTATGTGAATGCTGTGCTTGTTATTCTCTCAGTGAAAAGATCTTGTTATAATGCTAGCTTAAATGATGAAAAACTAACATTATGACACTATGTATTACCACATTTTTGATGTATATAAAAAAGTTTTATGGTGATCGGTTTATTTATTTACATGTGTAAAAATGTGTTTATGATTAATTTATTATGAATGAGACAAATGCCAATCTAACACATAGTTAGCATATGAGTCAGCAACTTGATTATAATTTCTTGGAATGTGTGTATATGTGATACTCTCAAATTTCCGTTCTAACAATCTTACCCGTAAGAATCTCCTCAATAACGTCGGATCTCTAACATGGTACAAACCATTGAGCTGTGACACTACTAACTCTGAATCAAGACGTACCTCAAGAGAGAGAACACCATGCGAGATGGCATCCCATAGAAGCTCAATAACGACACTATATTCAGCAACATTGTTGGAAGATGGTCGTAGACATACACCTCCTGAAGACAGTACTCGACCCATAGGAGTATAAATCACCCAAGTAGTTGAGGCTGAGTGTTGAGTGTGACGGCTTGCACCATCCGTGAATCCTATGTAGGTGGAAGATTCCATTGACATTTTCCACAAGAAACAGAAACTAATCATAAACCTGATCACGATAAACAAGACCTAACTATGCAAAAAAGTTGTACAATAATATACAACAAATAGCCTTGGCTAAAGATCATGCATAGTATTTTTTAAGATAGAGCCCATTTCTAGGCTTTGCCAAGGATGTTCCTTCGTAATCCACTAACTCATAGGCACCCTTCTCTAAGACACGCTTGACCACGTAAGGACCACGCCACATAGGATTGAACTTCCCTGCCCCCAAGGGTTCTTTCGATTGATCCCACAAAAGGACCAAGTCTCCCTCACTAAACACTCTTGGACATACAGAATTATCGTATTGGGCCTTCACGCGACGCTTATTAACCTCTAGATTCACCAAGGCATCTCTACACTGCTCATCGAGTTGCTCAAGGTGAACCAAACGCTCCTCCAAAGGTGGAGTGTCTGGTAAGAGTTCCACGACTAACTTCGACGAAGGAATCTCGCATTCAACCGGCAATATCGAGTCCACTCCATGAACAAGTTGATATGGTGAAAAACCAGTGGCAGTCTTTACCACGGTTCGATATGCCCACAAAGTAGGGTATAACATAATATGCCAATTCGTCTTGCTTTGTGCGATGGTTCATTGGAGAATGGAATTAAGTGACTTATTCACTGCTTCAAACTGTCCATTCACTTGAGGATAGTAAGAAGAGGAGTGCTCTTGCTTATACCCTAGCTTGGATGCCAACTCTTCCATCATACGGTTCTGAAAGTGCGAGCCATGGTCAGTGACAAGCTCTCTCAGAATCCCGAACCAAGTAATGATTTGGTTGAATACAAAGTGAGCGGCTGTCTCACCATCGGATTTTATAGTAGGCATTGCCTCTGCCCATTTCGTGAAGTAATCAATAGCCACTATGATATGATGGTGCCCCCCAGCCGAAGCTGGGTTGCAATCCATAAAATCGAGCCCCCATTGGGTGAAGGGACCGACGGTGATAATAGGGTGTAATGGAGCAGGATTTGAGCGCATATTACGTGCGAACACCTAGCAAGGGTGGAACCTCTTGACTGCTTCAATACAATCCTTGAAGATCGACTGCCAAAAATAACCCTTTCTCAAAATATTCTGAGCTGTAGAAATCCCGGATAAATGACCTCCACACGCCCCTCCATGGCAATCATTAAGCACTACCTCAGCCTCATCATGAGTTAAACAACGTCGTAAAAGGGAATCTATTCCATGGTGGTACAAAGTATTGTCCACTATGAGGTAGTTCTTGGAAACGTGACGTAATCGTCGTTGTTCATCTCATGAGAGGTGAGTAGGGGTCCTCTGTGTTTGTAGATATACTATGATATCCCCATACCATGGGTCAGCCATTGAGATTAAGAAAATGTGTTCATCCATGAACGTATCTTCACATACCAACTCCTCAGCCTCCCTCGGAAAATCTGATATGAGCTCTGCAAAGATTAAAGATTTCTTCGATTTTTCCGAAACAAACTCGAGATCAAACTCTTGCAGGATGACAATCCATTTATTGTACTTTCCCCCAATCATCCTACATGTGAGGATGAATTGAAACAGATTGGCATGGGCCACAACCAAGGTTTGGCAAAGGAGAATATAATGTCTCAAACGTTGCACCGCATGTACGGTAGCTAAGGCAAGCTTCTCGACATGAGAATACCGAATCTATACGTCAATAAGGTTTCAGCTCAGATAATATATGACATGCTCTTGGAGCTCCTCATCCTCCTGAACCAACAACATACCAATCGTCTCTAAAGATGCGGCCACATATAATAGGAAATTACGGCTATAATCTGGAGGACTAATCACCAGGACCGATGCTAGGGCTCGCTTAAGTGCATCGAAGGACTCCTGGGCTCGCTCATCCCATTCAAAGGGAGTATCCTTCTTCAAGAGACACATGAAGCCTCTAGTTAAATTGGCAAGCTGGAAAACAAATCTTCGTAGGAAGTTTGCCATGCCTTGCAAACACTAAAGATGACGAATATTTCTCGGGGGAGACAACTGAAGTATTGCCTCAACCTTCAAAGGGTCGACTCTTATCCCCTCTTTCGAAACGATGAATCCTAACAAATGACCTGACTTCACCCAAAAGATGCACTTATGAGGGTTTAATCTAATAGCATAGTGCCGGCATCTTTCGAAAACCAATCTCAAGTGATAAGAATGACACATACTCATGCGAGAATGAGCAGTGAGGTCATCCAAAAATACCTCAATAATAGACTTGAGATCGTGGAAGATCAAGTTCATCGCCTGCTGAAATGTAGCTCCGGCATTTTTAAGGCCGAAAGGCATTTTTCGATATGCAAATGTTCCCCAAGGACAAATAAATGCGGTCTTGTGTTGGTCCTCGGGTTTGATCTGGATTTGATTATACCCAGAAAATCCATCCATAAAGGAGAACACCTCACTACCCACACACTCATCCAAAATCTGATCTACAAACCATGTGGGGAAGTTATCCTTAGGATACGCATGATTTAAATCACAGAAATTAGTGCATATACAGATCGCTCACTACTTCTTATCCACCAAAACGGGGTTTGAACCCACTCCGTCAAGGGAACAAGATAGATGAAACTAGCTTTCAATAGCTTCTCTATCTCTGCCTTTATGGTGGGTGCTTTCCTAGGATTCATGGCGCGTAAATGCTGTCGAACAGGCTTAGCGTTGGGGTAAGTTTTAATCTCATGGTTGACAATCCGAGGGTCAATCCCTGGCATCTCATCATAATCCCAAGCAAAAACATCACGAAATTCCTTGAATAGCTCAGTATACTCACTAATCTCATCTTGGGAACAATCCGCCCCAATGTAGACATTCTCAATCATACCAGGATTGCGAGAAATGTTGATAGAAATAGTTGACGATATGTTCGCCATGTTTCCATCAACCATCGGACCAGGAGAGCTTAATGGAACCATAGGTCTACCAACTTTCTGACTAAGAATTTCCCTATAATCCTCATGCTCCAAATGGTCAAGCTCTGGAAGGAAATATGATCTATGATGAAGTTCCTCTCATGGTGGCTCAACTCCTGACATAGCCTCGATAATCACTTCATCTGAAGGGAAAACCGTATCAAGGTAGTCGTGGGCATGAGAAGACCATACTGCCCATGCTGGCAGGACATAGGGGTCTTCCTCCTCCGTCCGTGAAGAGGAAGAACAAGGCTCTGCAGTAGACTCGAGATTAGCTTGGTAAGCTATCATAACTGTAGGCAATGGCACACTCATCTCAATGGAGTCACTCGAAGGACTCGGTGAAGGAAGAATCCAAGGATCCCCATATGACATGTGTGAAAAGGCACCGATCTCGTAGACATGGAAGCACCACCAAAACTAGATCCTATCATGAGGACGGGTGCAGAGCAACTAAAGGTTCCCATTAGGGAAGGATACATTCCTACACCCAAACTCCTAGTTGCCGGTTGGGAATGTTCAACTTTCGGAACCGAAGCTCCCGAAGATGCAGTAACAGGCGAATTCTTGAATTCCATTTGGTCAATCGTTACAATCTTCCCATTATGTGGAAAGCTTACAACGTGAAACACGGAAGACACAATGGCTTGCATACTATACATACAATTCATTCCCAGTAAGATATTGTAGTCAAGGGGTGCATCAACCACCTCAACCTCTATCACAACAATATTCCCTCCCAAACGAACTTTAAGGGAAGGAAGGATGCCGTGCGGCCTAAACGATCTCCCATCAAAAGCAGTTAACATGGTCGTAGACTTTGACAACTCAGGAGAACCAAGACCCTTCCAACAAGACAAAGACATCACAGAAGCAGCAGCGCCCTCGTCAATCACAGTACGCTTGACAGTCATATGAAGACATTCTACATGTATCAAAAGGGACACATAGTAAGGCAAGCGAGGATGATGTCCTGCGGTTTCAAATTTGATCATTGAGGAAGAATCATCACCATTCACACCAAGAGCGGAAAGCAAAGCCTTCCTTTGCGACGGAAAACTCTGAAGCACCTCCAATGCAGACATCGTACAAGGAGTATGACCCAAGTCCTCAACAACTGAATAGTTCTGGGCAGATTGGGCATTTGGATTATGCCCCGAATGCTTAAGTACCCCCTTAGGAATGCGAGGTGCAGCTTCAGGTTTATCCACAGGTTTCTCAATGCACAAAGGAGTTCCTGGTGGATCAGGTTCTTTGCATGGGCTAGGTTGTGACGAAGTATAATCTTTCGCACGCATTACAACCTTCGCGGCACGGACCATATTAATGCACCCACGACCACTAGACTCAGGTGGATCATCATCACTAGATCGATCATGGGACTTCGAGTTCATATTCTGGTTATGCGGTAAAGGGTTCATTAACACAACTAGGCCCTTTGCTATGAACTTCGAAGCTTCATCCATCCTAGGGCACAAGTAAGTGAGGTGATCATCCTTACATAGCTTGCAAGGAAACTTAACCTTACATTTAGTATGCTTGTCCCCCCCAGCATTTTTATTGTTCTTGTCATTATTATTGGCATTTTCGTTCTTATAACCACCCTTTTTATTATTATTGTTTTTACCCTTCTTTCGGTTCCATCCAGGTTGCTAGTTAGCCTTCTGGTCCGACGATTGTACAGCAAGTACATTCATCATTTGGGCAGGCTAAGACAAATTCATAGCTTGTCCCGAGGCAGATTGGTTGGTAGACAACTGAGCAACTTGTTTCGCAACTGAACCTGCAGGTTTCTTACTTGCACATCCCACAATGCCATCAGTATGTGGTCCAGGTTTGACCTTGGGATCAAAACTAGAACGAGGAGCGTTGGGTATAATCTCATATAACAAACCAAACTGAGCATAGATCAAGTCTAGTTCCTGCGCCCTAAAGATTTCTTGTTCCTCATTCTGCACTCTGGATGTGGAAACATCCTTCGCTATATATGGCAATAAATATTTGAGGAACCACTCAAGGAGGAATTCCAGCGGTATAAAGGCTTTAATTAATCTCTTCCATCTATGCCACTCCTGAATATGATCAGAAATATGGGTGGCTTTATCTTGCCGAAATGTCGACAAGAGTTCAGTACCAACATCATAGCACACTGGTAGCTGGAAGTGATTAAGGAAATTCATTGCAAGGTCATCGAATAAGGTAAAGGCACCCTTAGGTAACTATATATACCATTTCGCCGTAGGCCCTGTGAGGGTGCATTGAAATAGTCTCAAGCGGACTGAGTCCTGATGCAATGAATTCGAAGAGCACCATAGATGGAATGTCATAACGTGTTCACTTAGATCCTCTCCTAGTTTGCCTTCGAATTTAGGTATATCCAAAGGAAGCTTGGTAGGGACAGCCGGCCAAGCTGGGTCATGAGCCACAGGATCGTTCGTAAGTCTTGATAAGTCAGGTAAATTGAGTGTCGCAAGGAAAGGGAGCCTAGGATGATGAGGTCTAGGGACCGCTTCCTAGTTCATATAGGATTGATTACCACCATGACCTTGGCCATAGTGACCTCCTCCCGTATGACCTGTATAGGGTGGCGCCGAAGCACCATAATGAGGTGGACCTTGACTAGTGGGAGCTACAAAGCCATAAGTAGGAGGATAAGTAGGTTGTGAATACCTGCCTCCATAAGGTGCAGAAACTTGTCCATACTGCGTCCCATAATAGGGTCCATAGGTCATCGCTTGCGATGCCCCATGAGACACTCCATAGGTAGGTACATATATTCCAGAAGTAGGAATATACATGCCAGAAGTAGGGATATATGTCAAGGAAGTAGCAACCTGACCTCTAGAAACATGAACATAACCTCCTGAAACTATGGGTGGTATTTAGGCTTGAGACACAATAGGTCTAGTAATCGCAGTACGGATCTTACTCGTAACTACGTGCCGACTCGAAGGACCACGTGAGTAAGGTGGAGGATTTGCATTTGAAGAACTCGAAAGCAAGGACGAAGGAATCTCTGTAATAAGATACGTGCTAGTGCCTATCGTCACTCTTATGGAACCTGGTATCGCTATGGGATCACTAACTCTAGACCTAGGAGGTATATAAGATGTAGCTTCCACCGCTGGGATGGAAGGTGCAATGTGACTAGTACTCCCAAACCTTTCTGTAAGGTAAGGCATGGAATTGCACCCAGGAATAGTGTTAGGGTCAAAGTCGGATTCAACATTAAATGCCAAATCATGCATAGGAAAACTTGTTGTAGCATAACCACCGTAGTTAGTGCTGGCAGGTTCAAAGTGAGTCTCAGCGTCTTCCGGCATTCCATACCGGTAATGTGTCAACGAGGGGCCAGGCCTAGAATGAATAGGTCTATCATGCATGGCTCCTATCTCAGAAATCACAGGTCCTAACTCGGTTAGGTCGAGTGAAGGATCATAAGTAGGTGTGAAATCCCCATCGTCAACACGAATGGGAGGAGGAAGTGTATCAGATGTATCCTCTGAATGATCTCCCATGGTGTGTGAATCAATGTGTGATATAGTCTGCCTGCACTGTCTAGGTCCCTCTCCCAAAGGAGGAGGATCAGTAGAAGGCAGAAGTCTTGCTAAACGACGAGAACGGTGCAGAGCCGCACCCGAATCCACAATGACTCAAAAAATAGCAAAGACTCTCTATTTACGTCAACCCTAGGCCAACTAGCATGCACAGAGCAATCACTATAAAATATAAAGCCAAAAGCAAGCAAACAAGGGCTGGATAAGTGAGCTCCTGAATGTGGCCGATATGTCTCACCTAGGAGAGGCTTGAGAGGCCCTTGTCACCACAAGCAGAAGTTTGAAACCAATTATTGTGGCCCTCAGCTTCAACGCGTAAAGCGACTATGCTGTCCGACCCCAACCTGGCCGGGACACATACAGAATAACCTCTACACGTACCCCCTCGATATCCTAGGTAAGGTCACTAAGGTCACCTCAATATAATCAATGCTCAAGCGGACAGTCACAGGCGGGATTGACCGTATGGGCAGGGTAGCAAAGCCCAAAACTCCCGAAAGAGCCCCCAGATACGAATACAATCCTGGCTATATCACCGGTGCTACATAGTTATCGACCAGGGGTTATCCCAATCAACAACCGCTCACACTGCCTAGTGCTTAACTCCCTTTTGAGAGGAGCTTCCTGAGAACGCCGGTTATACCAAGGATTTCACACACTCCCTGGACAGACACCTAGTTGTTGTTGTTTAGTGATCTTGGATAATTGACTTACAATGAACTATTCCAAGATCCTAAAACCTAAGATTGTTGGTGCACCCTAGAAAAGAAAAGAGTGTAATTCATTTTATTTAGCATTGATTGTAGTTGGCTTTATTACTCAAAAATAGGATATAGTCGTGCAACTAATGGTGTTATGACGCAACAAGAAGTAAAATGCATACCTAACAATCAATGCAAATGCATTATGTCCATGAAAATAGGGTATGCGTACTACGTGTAATGCACAATTTCTTCTTCAAATGATGAATGCAAATTTCCCTATATGAAGTCCTAACTATTACTCCAAAGAAAATCTAGATCTAGTGCAAGTACAATGCAAAGTGAAAAATGCAATGCATAATGATAAGCAAATGTTTTTGGATTTTTTGAAAATAAAGAGATACAAAAATCAAAAGAATGATTCTACCCACCCCAGACTCTGCAAGCACACATAAACAACATTCCAGCAAAGCACTAAGGTAAAAGGACTCTAATGCACTAATCTCAAACAAAAAATCAAATATGCCATGACAAGAACTTTCCTAAAAAAAAACTAGGCTAAAAAAAAAAACGTTTCTAGTAAAAAACAGAGGTATTAACATACTCAGGAAGTGCCAAAGGAGACTCAGCAACTAAAAGAATTCACCCAGCAATCCACTTTCTTCCACATAAAGGTAAAAACCAGATTATATGTGACTGTGCGTAGTAAACCCGTGTGTATATGCGGAAATCCTAGAGGAACCCGCGTGTATACACGACTGTAAGACAAAAACCCACATACAGGAAGAAAAAGATGCACAGAATCAAGGAAAACAGATAGGCTGAGACTAAGTTTACACCAATCAGACTCTACCAGGCATACATGCCCCCATACCTGACACAGAAACAAGAGAGAGAGAGCAATTCAAATACATTGAATGCCAAGAAACCAACCCCCAAAGAACAACTACTAGGAACTCACCAGCGGAGTCACCAATTCTGTTACGGAGAGAAATTCCTATGGCTTGGGGTACCACAACAGACAGCTAGACTCCAAAAATCAATCTTTCCCAATATGCAATAGAAATAAAAACATCTAACACTAAAGGATCGAACCTCCTACCTTATTCCGGATGGTTGAAGTAGATCCCCGTTGAGCTTTCCAATCTTTAGCTTGAATTGTTATAACACATCCTCAACAACAAGTAAACAATACAAGCATACTATATTTCATGGTGTTAGATCTATTCTAGCATATATAATCAATAATGTAAAAGCATTTGACATATTCCAATGGATACAATATTCATTCAAATATACATTACTGGACAGGAAAATATATTTCTATTAATATGAATCAGAGATTACAAGTGACAACCTCTGACAGCACGTCTACGAACCGGAGAAACTGAATTCCCCCACTTGGGCCTCCACCACCTCAATCCTCCATCACTTCGATAGCAAGCTTACTAGCAAAAGGAAAGCTTGGGAAGAACACAACAGTGCTCCAAGGGACAAAGGGATGCAGACTCAAGCATAAGTTCTGGCAACAATGGACTATAGTTTCGTTACTCTCAATTCTCTCTTATGCTTTCAATGTACCAAGGGGTTCCTTATATATCTTTTCAAAGGGATATTGAAAGGTCAAATCCATGTGATCTCAAGGCATATGGAAGGCCAGGAGTCATATGAGTCAGATCCAAGTCAAGGAAAACTCCAAAAGGATATGGATTATGCACACATCCCGATGTACACGACTATAGGGGGAATATCCACGTATGTACGCGGTTATCGGGGAAAAAGCCACGTATATCACTTTTCTTATGTTTTTAGGGATGATCAAGGATACATCAAAAGACAAAAAGTGGTCCTCAGGGGCTAATGAGTCTGCAGCGGGACACGGGAAGGCCATACAATGTGTGATTCACCTAGTGTGGTGAAATCCGCTATAACAATATGTGAGGCTATTGTCTGAACAGTATTTGTCCAAAATGACCCTACCCCATATTTTTTTAGGGTTTTTTATGAATCTCCACATAGTTTTTGAAGCTAAATATTTTCATGAACATTTCTAAAATTTTTATGCCCCATCCATCTAATTCCTTTGGCCTTGATAAGGTCTTCCATTTTTCCAATGCAATACCTTTGGATTGCTTGCTAGTTGCCATAAGAAAGAGAAGTGCATCTTTATTACTTTTGTTAAATTTCCTTTAGAAATGTAAGCTATTAAGGCCCAATAAATTGGGATGCTCTAAAGCAATGCTTTTAGTAACATTAGTCTCCCCCCTCTAGACAGTGACCGGTTTTCCCAAATGTTTATCCTACTTTCGATCTTTTTGTAGAGCCACACCCAATCCTAAAAAGAGTAATAGTAAGGTTTTAAAGTGAAGCCTAGGTATTTAAATCCTTCCTCAATAGGAGTATTTTGGTATTGAATAAGCTCCCTTATCCTCTGAATATTTTCTTCGAGGAACTCATTATGAATGAGATTGGACTTTTCCACATTTACCACCATCCCTTTGGCTCTTCTATACTTTTCTATTAATGCTAGAAAATCCTCAGGGTTTCTGATAGATCCTTCTCTAAACAAAAGGACATTATCTACAAATAGAGTATGAGTTACCTCCTCTATAGCTGATACTTTAATGCCTTTTATTGCACCATCTTCTTTGGATTTGTGAATGATCCTACTCAAGGCCTCTGCCACCAGTAAGAAGATGAAGGGAGAGAGTGGGAATCCCTGTATTAACCCTCGTGTTGGTCTGAATAACTTGGATGGAGATCCATTAATTATAATTGTGAATGATCTGGATTGTAAACATCCCATTATCCACTCTACCACCTCCAAAGCTACACCATTTTTTATCAATGTAAATCTTACAAAATTCCATCCCACTTTGTCATAGGCCTTTGATAAATCTAGCCTTAGGAAAAGGCTCTTTGTTTTTCCTTTTTTATGGTATGGATTATCTCCTGTGCTAGAGACACCGCATCATGAATCTACCTGTTATTTAAGAACCCAAATTGTTCTTCATTTATGATGTTGCTTAACACTGGTTCGAGTCTAAGTGCTAGAACCTTGGCAATGATTTTATATATCATGTTGTAGCATGATATAGGTTTAAACTCATTAAAGGTTTGGGGTTTTTGTTTTTTTGGTATCAGACTCAGAAAGCTGGAGTTTAAGCTCCCCGGGACTTTCCCTGAATCCTAAGATTCTCTTGCCACCTCAAGTAAGTCCTTTTTTTATCAAGTCATAAAACCCTAGGTAGAATATCATAGTAAACCCATCAGGTCCTGGGATTTTTCCTTTTTGGAAGGAGTTCAGAGTATGTCTAATTTCTTCCTATGAGATCTCCTTAGTAAGGTCCTCATTCATTTCATTCGATACTATTCTTGGAAAGAAACCCAACACTTCCAGGATTTCCTATATAGGGCGTCCTTCTGGCTCTTTAAAAATATTCTGAAAAAAACTGACTCCTGCTGTTACTTTTTCCTCAAAAATTTGTACTAGACTTCCTTCCTAAATTTTTATCTCATATATGGTGTTAATGTTCCTTGTATGTGTTGCATAGTTATGAAAAAAATTGGAGTTTTTATCTCGTTCTTCAAGCCATAAAGCTCTGCTTTTGAGTCTTAGTTCTTTTTCTTCAATGTCCAGAAGTTTTTCTTTCTTTGTTTCCAAATCCTTCATGATTTCATTTTCTTCCTCACTAAACACCCCTCCCTCATTTCCTTGGTACAAGGCCTCTATTTTTCTTATGTTTCCTTCAAATTTTTTTGCATTGAGGCCTTGTGTGTTTTTCCCCATTCTTTTGAGATCTTTTTTTCCCTTACTAAGTTGTCTACTAAATGTTGCATTATGCTATGATTTGGACTTCTTATAATAGGTTTCCAAGCACTAATAATTTGATCTATGTACTATTCATCTTCCAAGCATTGGGGATTGAATTTGAAAGAGGGTAGGGGTTTCTTTTCAGGTGCTGAGATTAATAAAGAAATTGGTCTATGATCAGAACTTCCTCCTATCTCAACTGAAGATTTTATGATTAGGTTCTCATTTAACAAGCTATATTTGATCAAGAAATGATCCAACCTTTTGGGTATGGCCTGTGGTCCTCCCCTCTAATTTCTCCATGTTGGTTCTAGTTTTAAGGGTGACATATCCACCAAATGTTCTTTTTCAAAGAGGTTCAGAAAGTAAGGAGAAAGGAAGTCTTTCCTGGAATTCTCTCCCCAAAATTATCCTACTACTAAACTTAAATTTAGATCTCCAACTAATATAATGTTTGGTTGATTCAAAGCTCCTTCTATCCTAATTTTTTCCCCAAAAATCCTTCCTTTCATAAAAGGGGCCATAAGAATTTAGCAATGTGTAGTTTATCCCCATCTCTTGATTGACTAACTTTGTTTCTATGGATGAATCCAATTTCCTTGAATCGGTTTTGAGCAGTGCTAGGCTCCATGCTATTTTTAATCCTCTCGAATGACCTACTGCTTCTAGGCTCTCCACTTTCCAATTTTTTAGAATTTCCTTGATAATGGCTTCTGCTTTGGTCCCTTCTAGCATAGTTTCTTGTATCATTATGATAGAGGGTTTGAGGTTGTTGAAATTTTTTTTTACGGAGGTTCTTTTTGAGGTCCCCCCCAGCCCTCATGAGTTGTAGGATACAATCAACATCAGGAGCCCCCTTCTGGGGACAACACTCTAAAATCCCTTTTGAGAGTAGACCTTTCTTTTTTTGGTTTGACATGTACTTTTGCTTGCATCTATGCTTTGTAAAAAAGGGTTTTTCTTCCCAATCTAGGTTTCTAAGAAGGATTGAGGGCCAAACCGCTAGTGGAGACCTCTTCTGTTAAAGTTTTTGATGAAATTCTATGGGGTTGAAGCTTGTAGGTTCTTTTGAAACTAGCTTTCTTTGGTTTAGAGGGTAAAGACTATTTTTTGTTAGAATGATTTTTTAAAGAGGAAACCTGCTCAGGGGAAGATAGGAGTGTACCTTTGTCCTAACATAATTATCCCACTTCTGATTCTGTTGACAGGAAGTGTTGACTTTCCTCGCCACCTTTAATAGCATCAAAATCTTCTGGTTTCGTCGGTTCTGTCACTTTATTTCTTTTTCCACCCTGCATGTCTTCTACAATGACCTTCTCCTCGACCGTAGAATTTTTCCTTTGTTAGTCGAGATTTGAGGTACTTCCTATCTATCCTATTCTCTATCCTCCTGCTTCTTGTCTGCACAAGTCTCATTGTTTGTGTTTGTTGGTTTTTCCTTTCTTACCAATTTATTCTTCAATATAGGCTTCATGGCCACTTTTGGACACTCCCTCTAGATGTGTCCCACCTCCTTGCGATTGAAACACCGAAAGGGAATCTTCCAATAATCCAAACATTGCAACCAGGAGCTTCCATGCATGACTATTCTTAGTTCTTCAAATAGGCCATTCCTTAAGTTTAATTCAACCAGGATTTTGGCACACCTCCTATCCAATTTGATTTCCTAATTATCCTCCATTGCTATAAAATTTCCCATCTTGTTTCCAATGGCCTCAAAAATATTTGGTTACCAAAACACCACTGGTATCCCTGGAAGAATGACCCACACCTTCTGTACATTATGGGGTTCTTTATATGCGTTGAATTCAATTGTCCATTTCTAAGTATTAGTTTGGATGAACCCCATTGCCAATTTTGATTTAGGAGCTTGGAATTGTCTTCTATACTTCATAGTTTTATTAGAAACCACCCCCGTGGCAATGTGTAGAATGTTGGATCATATCCTAGAAAATATCCCCAATTCCTCAATATCCACTACTATAATGAAGCTCTTGAGACCGTCTTTCCAAAGAAACGGCCTACCTGTGCCAGTGTTAGGAAATTGGGTATTTGTTCCATCTGGATATCCTTTCCCACGATTAATTTCAGGCTTTCTTTTCGAGCCTTCATTCCTTGCATTGTTTTTATTACCTTGTTCATCATCTTTGTACTGTCTCATGTGTGCATTTGTTGTAATGATTTTACGTGGTTCCGGGTGGTGAAGTTTTCCCCATCTTGATTTCTTCCTACGCCACCTCTATGGAGCGTGTTGTGAGGAATTCTTCCTCAGAGCAGAAGATCAGGTTTTCCTCCTGGTCCTCTTCGTAGTCCACCATGTTAGAATACATGGTTTAATATTCTTTTCAACTACCTTTGTATTGCTAATATACATCTTCCGACCTTTCAAAAAAATTAAGAGTTAAAAATACTCCTCTCTCCTTTGCCTCCGATGATGCTCCCACCACAAAGTTCCATCGTTGATCCCCCATATATATATATATAAAGTGTTTTACAAAAATATGGTCTCAAGACCCTGACTGAAGCACACTAGCTTTCAGATATACAAAATGACAAAGATACTGAAGCTAGATAGCTTTTAGTTTCTACATCAAGTAGTTAATGAGTGATGCTCATGGTAATACATGATGGGTCTCACTACCCTCCATAATAGGTGGATAAATCGACTTGATACTCCAGCTGTATGTCTTTGACCTACCTCCTAGAGAGGTCATCTATGGAAGCATTTGGAATATCAAGTGTTAACTAGTTGAGGTTCTCCTCCAACTCAGTCAACTAATCATATCCTCTATATATGAAGAGGGCCCTCACTCACCTATCAATTAGGGATGAATCCCCAGGTCGTGCATCTCCTACATATGCATGAAAATTTTGGTCTCGTTATCATTCAAAAAAATTATAAAACATAAAAAACAAAAAAAAAAATGTCTTGAGCATTTTTCTTACCAATATTGCCCCATTAGACACCTGTCGATAAGGGTAGATCTGGGTCTAATATAAAGTTAGTACTAGTGTGCACATAATCCTTAATCATGAGTATTTGTTCATCCAACCAATGGAAAAATTCACTCCCATACTTGACATTGTACCTATCGCCACCAGTATGGGCCATGATCTCTACCCAACCGTAGCATGCGAGGCTCTCGTGCTCTCAGCTTGGTGAAAGTTACCCACGACCTCAGATGAGGTATGCGCTTAAATAATAAAGATTCAAAGATGATTCCATAACCAATCTGTTTCAACTCCCCCTTCTCACACTTAGTTAATTTCTCCTTGAAGACACTCATTAGAGCCTCGACCTAGTTAAAGAGTGTATGTGCCATAGCCTCCAAGGCATAAATCATGTGTGCTCAAGAATCCTGATGATCCCCTTAGGTCCCTGCAACCCGATGCATGGTGAAAATTTTTTGCCATAGAGGAAAATCCATCACTTCCTTAATGGGGATCTTTTTCCCAGACATATGAGTGCCCAAAAAATAGTGACAACCTATGATCTCCTGTGTTGTGACATCTCCCTCTCGGGAAATGGTAAGGTTTTTACTATTTCATTGGTTTTTATATGAAATGTTTTTGGGTTTTATTATTATTTTAATCATTTTTAATTATTTTTAATAAAATGCCTCTTTACATAGTCATTAAAAACTAGTTTTTTAAATATTTTGGAGATCTAATATTCTTTTAAAAGGTTTTTACAGGGATGAGAGTTGAAGTTTTTGGTTATCAGTGAGTTTGTTTTTGAATTTTTTGTACTTCCATAAAACGAAAAAATTCACTGAGCGCTATTTTTTACATTTTGGTCATGCTCTTTAAACCAAGTACCAAAGTTCTAAGTCAACTTTCGCTTCTTTTTAGACTCGTTGAACCCCTTCATTGTGAAAAGAAACCCTAACGGAGGCTTTTTTAAGCTCTTTTCAGACTCCTTGAATGTGAAAAGATCGTTGACTGAACTTGTCTTCTTCACGCTCATAAAAGAACTTGAAGAGTCTTTTTTTCGATGGTAGTTTATTTGTTTTTTGGTTTAGATTAATTAATTACGAAAAAGGATCACTCTAGTTGATCTCAACCAGAAGATTTCTCTTGGTAATTATTTTATACTCTTTCGGGCCCTAGGGACTAAATCATATGAGAAATGACCTTTTGGAGTCTTTTTCTGTTCTCATCCAGAATCTCAAAACATGAACGATACCAAGTTAAATTTCAATGGACTCATTAAATTTAACACTGAGAGACCATTTTTTGGGAACAAACGCCTCCTTTCTCAAATTCGTGAAACATATGAGAATGGCATTGTCTTAGGATAAGCTTCAATGAGTTTTTGTTACCCTCTTTGAACTCATAAAAATGAAAAGAGGAACTCATCAATCATGATGGGTAAATTAAGGGAAGGGAACTATCTCATTTTCAATAAATGGAAGTCATTAGTTAGCTTTGAACATGGCACTTAGCTGCATTCCATTCAGTCAATTGAGTATTCAGCTTGCTTCCAAGTTGATCCACTTTCATGAGTCATGTCACTCCTTTGATTCTTTCAAAGAATGCACTGTCCACTGCCACATTATGTTTTGCTATCCGCCTGGTCAATTCAATGCTTCCAAGTTTTCGGTCATGTCACCCGATGTTCAAAGGAAAGACGTGCTGAGAATTTGCATCTGCAATTAAATTTTTGTGTCAATTACCTTTGAGTCAATCCTATGGTTACATCATAGTCAAAATTCCAAAACTTTGTTCTGAGTTTCTTGTCTTCGATGTGGGATTCATCATGGCCCTCCTTCGATGAGACTATTCTTGTCGACTTCAACTCATCATCCAGGAATTAGTCTTATAATCAAACAACAAGTACATTGAAATCTGTATGCATCAATGACAAGTCCTCTCACTTTCGACATAGGTTCACATAATTGACCTTTGATCGAAAGATTCGATTGAGCGTTCAATATCAGATCATCTATTCACACTTAGGAGATTGTACTAGGGTACCTTGGGAATCATTGACATTAATGGTGATCTCCCTCACACTTGTTAACAGTTATTATCATTGACTGATAATGAAGTGGTTTCTACCATGATTGACATCAAGACCTTGTAATTACACGGTTAGAATCATACTTTGTGGAAGATGAGACGAATATCCTGGGTATATATTAAGTGCTCATTACTTTCCCTAGGTTGCGATGGAATATTTGTATGAGTCCTAGCATGGATTCACATTTGTGTGGTCATGGTTGTGCTCAAATTTGCATCCATATGACATAGATATGCATTGTATGTCTGGTAGCTATGTCCAAGTTTGAGTCTTCTTCACATGGATCTATGATGTATTCTAGTAGCCATTTTTACTCATCCCTCTCATGGATCTGCCTTGTATTGGTCTACAACCATGTTGAAGAGTAATTTAGACATGAGTCAAAATTATTGATGTATCACAACAATATTTGAACCCAAAATCTGACGACATCCGACAAAAAGTACTATTTTATCGGATTTCAATTTGATATTACGAATTTTGATTATTTTGTTTTAAATGCTAGAATTTGTCATCATATTTTTGACCCTAGTGTCATCGGATTTTCGACCCCATTGTCGTCGAATTTGTGACAGCATAGTCATCAGCTATGCGACGTTATTTTTTTGGATTTGCGACGTATTTGTCATATTTTTGCAATGGTAACTAGGCTCTTTGCAACAATAAATAGGTTAATATCGTCGGTTATTCAATGACTATTGAATTTAAAAATATATAAATTACAGAAGCATTCTAACATGTTTTCTATAGAAGCGACAGACAGTTTGCGGAAATTAGTTTATTCCTTGACGGACGGTTTGGGGAATTTTTTTATTCATTGACAGATGGCTTGTGGAATTATTTTATTTCTAGATGGACTATTTGCAGACATCATTTTATGGACAAATGGTTTACGGAAATTATTTTATTCTTCGACAAACCACCATTTGCTGAAATAGTGATGTGTGGACCTTGATTTTTTAAGGTTGTCTATAGTCTTCATTCAATATTTTTGTGAGAAAATGTCAAATAGAGATACTCCTTATTCAAATGAACAAAATTGACACTTGCTTGCTAGACTGTCGGATGCAACAAAAAGAAGGGGTAATGGGAAATGTTATTGTCCATGTATTCAGTGCAAGGGATTTAAGAGGAGAANGTAAGGAACATGGACACGCTAAGGGGGGGGGGGGGATGAATATCATCCATTTGTAAGTTTAGCATTATAATGTTTTTTATATTTTTTTCTTTTTTAAATGTATGTATTAATTAATATTTCATATATTAAATTATACCTATTGATGTCTTCATGTAATTATAAATCAAATACATCCTATGTCATATCCTCCAGAGGAAGTTATTTCAGAACAAGTACCGAAGGAACATGGAGCAATGCTTAATGGAGAACAAGTTAATCATCTTATTTAAGAATATGATCATACTAATAATGTAGCTGAAGATGATGGTACAAATACATTTATCCATGATTCTTTTAATGTTACAATGGATGATGATGATGATGATGATGATCATTAAGATATTGATGACTTTGATTGTGTTCACGATATACCTCTTCTTGAGAAGGAATATGAACCCCTTTATGAAGTCTCTGAAACAAATCTTCTCTCTGCTATATTGTTGATAATGAACTTGAAGGTTATGAATGGTCTTCCAAACATATCAATCACATGGATGTTAAGGTATGTAAAATAATCCAACACATATATATGATCATGATAAAGGTTATGTTTGTTCATTTAATAATTGTATTGTTAATTCATAGTTCAAATTAATACAGATGATATGTGTTTCATTAATATTATTTATACATTACATTAACTCTATTTTTTTTTTAATTTGTTGTAGCTTGGTAGCTGAATTTTTGTTACCACCATCAAATATTTTACCTCACGCATATAGAGATTTATCTTCCATCATGAAATAGAATGGAATGCATGATGAAGCAATTCATGCATTCCTTGATGACCATGTTATATATTATAATCAACATGAATTTGCAACAGAATGTTCGGAATGTCATATAAGTAGATATCAAACATATCAAGTAACAAAAAAGGTACCTCACAAGGTTCTTCATTATATTCCCATCATTCCACATTTGCAACGACTATTTAGGTGCAATAACATAACGCAAATTATGGATTACCATGCAAGAAACAAAAGTCAGGATGATGTTATTTGAATTCCTACAGATGGTGCTGCATTTAGAGATATGGAGGAAAAGTGGCCTCACTTTAATGAAGAACTTCATAATATTAGGATTTCTTTCGTAGTAGATGGTGTTAATCCATTTGCACAGATCAGATCCATTCAAACGGTGTGGCCTATTTTTGTTATCAACAATAACACTCCTCCATGGTTGTTAATAAAGAGGGAGCACATAATGTTGTCGATGATTATTCAAGGTATATTGTGACTACAACTATTTTATTTTTATTGTACTTGTGGCATCTCATTTGTTGTATTTTTGTTTCCTAATGTCATATATTATATATATATTATTTCACTCTTGTGCATGGTTTATATAGCTTAATGGTTCTCTTAATTATATATTTTATATGTACTTCAAATAAATGAGGTAAGTTCCAAGCCAAAGATATGAATGTATATATTGAACCTCTTATAGTCGAGCTAGTGAAGTTATGGAATGGAATCAATATGTAGGACGTATCTAGACTAATACGACGAAGGTAATTTCATCGTCATCAACATCATCATCATCATCATCATCGTCAACATCATGATCATGATTATCATCATTGTCACCATCATCATCATCATCATCAACATTATCATCATCATCATCGTCATCAACATCATCATCAACAACATCATCATCAACATCATTATCATCAACATCATTATCAACTTCATCAACATCATCATTGTCATCATCATCATCATCATCATCATCTTCATCATGATCATGATCATCGACATCATCATCATCATCATCGTCGTCATCATCATCATCATCATCAATTTCATCATCATCTTCATCGTCAAACATGACTGTGAATAACAAATTGATTAACAAAAATCATACTTGATGATGAATTGATGTGCTACGTGGGGACAACGATGAAATGTTTTACATATATGCCGGCTTGATGTGAAATTTGTCATGGTTAGACTAGACACATGCATTGACAGTGTGGGATGGTTTCCAAACTTAATCATCATCATCATCATCATCATCATCATCAACATTGTCATCATCAACATTGGCATCATCAACATCATCATCAACATTATCATGAACATCATCATCATCGTCATCGTCATCGTCATCAACATCATCATCATCTTCGTCGTCATCATCGTCATCGTCATCATCATCATCTTCATCATTTCATATGAGATCAACATGGTGATCATCATCATCATCAACATCATCATCATCATCATCATCATCATCATCATCATCAACATCATCATCATCAACATCATCAACATCATCAACATCATCATCAACTTCATTAACATCATCATCAACATCATCAACATCATCAACATCATCATCAACATCATTGTCATCATCATCATCATCATCATCATTGTAATCATCATCATCATCATCACCATCATCAACTTCATCGTCATCTTCATCGTCAAACATGACTGCCAATAACAAATAGATTAACAAAAACCATTCCTGAAGATGAATTACTGTGCTACATGGGACCAACGATGATTTTTTTTTATATGTGTCAGCTTGGTGTGAAATTTGGCATGGTTAGACTAGACACGTGCATTGATGGCATGGGAGGGTTTCTGGACCTAATCATGATCATGATCATCAGCAGCAACGTCATCATCAACATCATCATAACCATCATCACCATCAACATCATCATCAACATCGTCATCGTCCTCAACATCATCATCATCGTCGTCATCATCACCATCACCATCATCATCAACATCATCACCATCGTCAACATCATCATCAACATCATCAACATCATCATCATCAACATCATTGTCAACTTCATCAACATCATCATCAACATCATCAACATCATCATCAATATCATCGTCATCATCATCGTCATCATCATCTTCATCATCCTCATCATCGCCAACTTCATCGTCATCTTCAAAGTAAAAAATGATTGTCAATAACAAATTGATTAACAAAAACCACACCTGACGATGAATTAATGTGTTGTGTGGGGCCAACAATGAAATTTTTTATATATGTCTCAGCATGGTGTGAAATTTGGCATGGTTAGACTAGACACATGCATTGACGGTGTGGGAGGGTTTCCAGGCTCAATCATCATCATAATCGTGAAAAACATCATCATCATAATCGTGAAAAACATCATCATCATCAACATTAACATCATCATCAACAACAACATCATCAACATTGTCATCATCATCATCATCATCATAATCATCACCGTCGTCATCATCATCAACATCATCATCCTCCTCCTCATCATCATCACTGTCGTCATCGTCATCAACATCAACATCATCATCATCATCATCTTCATCTTCATCTTCATCTTCATCAAATGCTACATTCTTAGTATTCATAGAATAAATCCATGGTTTCCTTATAATGGTATGATTTGATCAATTATGTAGCCTATAAATGGTAGATGTTGGTTTAGAATAATGGTGGGTGAGTTCAAATCCATTCCAATTTCCTTTATTCATTAAATAGGAATCTACTTGGCCTCCTTAGGGTCAATTCAATCATATGAGAACCCATACTTGAACTGGTTCACCTTCAAGCTCAACATTGGCCTATAAATACAATCCACTTCCATGCATTCTTCAATATTTGTTTATTATAAGGATATGCTATTGATATTTTTATAAGAGGGAGAGTACCGCTTCTTCCTCTCACATTTATTTCCCTTACCATAGTCTCATCCTGCCCAAAGTTCTATTCAAAATGACGTCTACATATAAGGGAATTGATATTAGATTATTGCTTCAATATATAGATCCCATTGGAGGAAACAAAGGATCCTTCCATAGATAAGGATTGGAGATCACATCCACAGTCCATTCCTTGTTTAATATTCAGTTAGTTGCGATTTCCCTTTCGTTTGGATACTAAATAATTCATTTGGTTCTCCACCATATGTTGTTTAAACTATTAAAAATTTAGGTTTTGGATGGTTTGTTTATTAATATGCATTCATACAGGTTATCATATGTTTCTTTGATTAATTTATCACTCATGTTTTTCCTCCTCATCTCCAAACAATTGGTTTGGATTACTTTTTGGTAAACACATACATGAAAATCATTTCTTAAAATAAAACATGTTTGGTTTATGTTTCCAAACCAAGACTATTATAAAAATCAATTTTTTAATTGGAAGAATTAAATCCTATAAAGAGAACCAAAAATAATTTATAGTCTAGGTTAGAATTGTGGATTTAGGCATCCAAAGAATAATCCACTATTGTTTCTCTTTTGAAACATAGATGTTTTCCTGTGGAACTTAAAATCCTTTGTACTAGATGCACTTTAATAGTATTAGTGACACACCCCCCTTTGTGTGTTAATTATTAGGTTAGGGTCATAAGTTTAACAAAGTCTCCCAAATTATTTAAGTTTAATGTTACTTATTGACTAATTGAAGCTAAAAAATCTATGTCCATTATATTTGAAAAGGTAACCTGTAATGCCCCATATTAATATTAATTAATGTTTATTAGTAAGTACTTTTATTTAATTAAACTTATACTAATCCCCATATTAATGTTAATTAATGTTTATTAGTAAGTACTTTTATTAAATTAAACTTATACTAATTATTTTACCGTCTTTACCATTTGCATAAAACATTAAATAAATAATATTTGGTAATGTATGACATTTGGTTAGGTTTTGTGACACGTACAATTCAAGATAAATTCATAACACATGTCAGACATAGCTGAACTGCACTACCCAAGATAGAATAAAATAATAATGAAAGAGGCGGTGGAAGGAGGTATAAGGAGTGGGATTTTGGGGATTTCGGGGGGAGGATGGTCGGGAAAATTTGGAGAGAATAACAGAGAGGGATAAGGGAGGAAGATAGTTGGGGGAAATTAGACTCTGCATCTGGGGAAAATGACAGAGGATAAACTTGAGGAGGGGGACAACTCAAGGAGAGAATATCTGTAAATGAAGAAGAAGATAAAGAATGGAAAGGAAGCTGCTCTCGGTATTATTGGTCTGTGGGCTCGGGGGCTAGGAAACCCATGGGTTTCCTAGGGCCAGCACATGATGAGAGCTGGTCGGCAGGGTGGCACATCATTTTGTTAATCAAGGCTTGGATGGTTGGATGGAAAGCTCGGAAAGGAAGGAGCCTACAATGTCTACAGCAAACTCTTGGATCTACTACGCCCACTGGTCCCAGGTATTTCAATTCCGGATAATTATATATTAAATTTTTGCATGGTATTATTGTCTAATTTACAAAAAAATTCATGAAGTACAGCTCCTATTTCTATGTTAATATGTTTACAGTTCATGATTGTACATTCATATGTTTATAAAATTACTACTACAAACATAGATATAAAATTTGTAATATGATTTAAAATGTCTTGATAGAGAACATTACAGAGAATTGGGAACACAGTGCTCTACCCATTAGGAAGAGCACTACAGAATGGCATTAGAGCCCTAGGTTCTAACACTGGAACCTAAAGGGGCCCTTTAGGAGAAAATTAATCAAAACTAAAATTTTACATAAGCACTACTGCATGACCTTTACCAGTCAAATCGCTAATCTCATGCTCCCTTTGCTCATCTCTTTGGCTAGAACTTGAATTGCTTATATTTTTTTTTTTGATAGAACGTGAGGATAGTCATTGGCTCCTGGTTGCATAAATTGCGACTGTATCCTTCTAGGAACATTTCTTTCTGAATCCCCCACTCTAGTATCTCCTTGCAAAATCATCAACTTCTCCTGTTTCGCATAGAATCCTATAATGTAAAAAAAAAAAATTCCAAATTCTAAGGGCATTAACACGGTTAAGAGAGCACAAGTGTCTTCCTGCACATGAAAAATTATATAATAAAGGAAAACATAAAATAATAAATTAAACTTTTGGCTTTTACATCCATTTCTCTACTGCGCATCAATGGCCACATGTTCATAGAGTGCTAAACAAATGTGTGCGTTGTATAAATTGTTCCTAGCTAGACCTCCAAGGACGCATATGTTCATCATGCACCATTAGCCACGATTGTTAAATGCAGGTGGTACAGATCACTGAGGAATTAGACTTAGAATGCCTTACAAGGTGAAAGTATCAAAACCTAGACCTGCCCTAGACCACTTTCTTAATTAATGGCTTCGTGCATGGGAACTGCTGTGTCGCTAATTCCCTTTCTTTCTGGATGGGATCAATCAAGCAAGCTTTCTCTTACCTTACCCTTCTTACTACCTTAAGTGCCTACGCTTGTCCAATGACTAAGTGGGATAATGGAGGGGTAGCATTGACTAAATCCCACGTGGTTCCAAGGTTGGAACTGGCCCAATGAAGGCGGGAATTTTTATTTTCTAGCCTAGAAGTGGCTGAACGAGCATCATTTCCATAAGCGCAACAGAGCTAAGTAAAATGGAGGAGAGCAAGTTCGGGTTGAAAAAAAGCTCGAAGGAATCAAACTGGGACTTATAGAAGTAAGCATAGTATGCACCTAGGCCATACACAGAGTGAACATAAATCAAAAAAATATAGAAGTAGGACATTCTATTTGTAAATGGCTCATTCTAGGAAATAGGAATTGTTAAATACCTTACAGGATTATGTCATATAGGAAAAGAGGTATAGTTTATGTATTTTACAAGATAATCATTCTGTAAATATTTCGATGTACTTGTAGAATATATTATAGAGTGGCACAATGTCAAATACGATATTTTTTTTTATACATTAGCTTACGAAAAAGACTACGAATATTTTACTACTATGCAAATAAATCTTTTATTGAAACTTGAATATGCATTTCTTTAGAAGGAAATCGCCAACATAGCGAAATACGTATACATAAAAAAAAGGTATGTAGATCCATATACATATAAACATAGACATAAATAATCGATAATAATAAAAGTTAAAGAGCTTCTGAAAGGCCAATCGAAATAGGATGGTAAATATTTGTTTCCATACAGGCTACGCTCAAAGCGTTAGCATATTATTAAAGAAAAACCACTCTAAGAGCTACCCTAAAGTACATTAGTGGCACCCTATTGGAATCTATGAAGAGTAACCATAATTTTCCACTCGGTAACCTGAGAAAGATAAAAGGGTCAACGTAAGTACCTCACGAGAACAGTGGGAATGTGCATCAACCATTACCATTCAACGCCAATGCAACTGATAAATTCACTCCTTCCAGAAATAGATATAATTTCATTGTTATTACAGAAAGTAAAAGGTTATATAAACACAGGAAAAAAAACATCAAACCATGAAAGGGGTGGTGGTTAGGTTACTTGTAGTGGACGTCGAACGCTCGTTTTCTTCCTTTACCACCTACTCAACTAGACGAACAAGTTGTCAACTCAAATGAGGAAAAGGAAAATGACCGAGTGCTCTACTGGTTAGGCCAATTTTCTGAGTCATTTGCCCAATTTTCTTAGCGACAGTCATCCGAGAAAGCAAATCCTCAACTCTTGCTTCAACTGGTTGGCCAGGATCCTTGTAAATAATTATAGAATTATTTTCCCCATCCTCGTCTCCTTTGCAGGAATTCCACTGTGCACAGATTGGTTTGTCCATAAGAATGGTTGTTCCTTTCCTTCTATTGGAGTACTTCATAATCTATAACTTCTACATGATCATAAGAATTATTCTGGTGACTGACTTTAAACACAGTGCTACCGCCATTGTCATGCTACAAGAATTCGTAATCCTATAGCGAAACATACAAGTATTATAGAAATAGGTCTTCCTGTAACTATCTCAAAAAGGTTATAAACAAGCTTAATAATCTCCTTTTAACCTCGATTTTGTCGAGCAAGGATCACGGATGTGTCCTCACTGCGCTCGCCTTTTTCCGCATTTTTCCTTTTCGCTGCCACCATCTTCAGACATATTTATTTAACAGCAGAGCCTTCTATTCTTCCACGCTAGAATTTTTGTTGCGAAATGAAATCTATTTGGAGGGGAAACCAGTTTTGGTAATCTTTCCTTCAGCTTTGGGCTCTTGGAGGACTGGCGCGTAAGCTTCATGCAGCATGAGCATCATGCGATTGCCCACCTGGCCTTCATGCACGGATGGCTTCATGTAGCATGAGCATCATGCAATTTCCCACCTATCCTTCATGCAGGGATGGCTTGGTGGAGGTGCATTCCCCAGAAATAATATAAAATATGGATGCTATGTATGAACGATGAGTAAATGCGTTGTAGGTATAAGTACGGACGGGGACAGGTAGGGGAACTAGCGGGGATATGCGCTTTGTTTAGGCCATCTCTTTATTTTTTTTTGACCCACTACGCCCCACACGGCAGAAATAAATAAAAAATTAATAAAATAAAATAAAAAATAAAAATACTTGGGTGACAGCAGCGCAAAGGCTTTCCTCTCATGTGGCTACAGCTCCCATTAAAACCTATAGACGCTCATCTTATAATTGAACTGATCTACACATGGATAAGGCTATCCTTAGGTGACCTACATACTTAAATAAAGCAACCTTGCTACCCATAACATTGACGTTCTCCTAATCTTTCACCAGATCGACCTTCTGCCTGCGCGTGCATTAAGCTCTATTTAGGGTACTAAACGTGCTTTGCCCATTGAGACTCAGCCCATAGTTTATATTGAAAGATGCATTTGACCTTCCAAACCCAGTCCATCAAGATTGTATCTGTCATCCAGCTATCTATTCTCTGAGCTGAAAATGGAGAACCTAGCTGGCTGGCAGTGATTTACAACAGATATTTTCCCACCTGCTAGTCCAACTTCATCTGATAGGATTGGTTCCTGCAAACTTATGGTTTTTACATGCCTACCTGCAGCCTGCTGTACATGTGTATTCTGTTGTTGCACAGTAGATTCGTCATATGTTCATAGGAACAACTTTTGCGTTTGAAAAAAAATCAGGTAAGATGCTTCCATTATAGTTTACTGTGATTAAAGCTTTCTTTTGCAAGGGTTGTGAGTTTAGATCGAAAGTAACTAGGTCAATTAATTAAGAAGTAGAGACGAAATCAATGTATGTAGGACTTTTTGTTGCATTTCATTATATTTCCAAATAATGCTACAATTAATCCTTCTTCCACCGACCCCTTTCTCTCCTTTAAATGCTCAACAAATTATGTGTTGGTGTGAAGAAACGAATTTTGTCTGCCAGTGTTTTGTTTTGATAGCAATACTGTAACTTGTTGATTTAACATGGCTACAGTAATGTATGCTACCTTTTGTGTAACTACTTTATTAAATTAGAATGGGAAATGAGGTGATTTGGGGTGGCTCGACACCTCAAGCAATTGGTGTCCTACTTACCCCATTAAGTTAGTGAGAGTGCTGGAATCAGGAATAGTTTTATACTACACAGGAGCATGAAAATTGGAACCTGTACAATTATTAGGCCCACCTAAAGCAAGTTCCTCTAGTTGCCGACTCCATTATAGCTCATACAATAAATTTTATGGCTGGTTCTTCATGACTACGCTTCCCTGCCCTTGATACGCTTCCTTATCTTTCCTCAGGCAGGCACAATATATTAACCTTTAAGAGAGTAAGGCTTATAAGAATGTCCCAACCGAGTCACTCACTAATTGTACTAAGATATTTCTGGGTTTCTATTTTGCTTAAGGCTGCCCAATACCTTCTGTCCACTCTTGACCGAGTAAAGATTAACTTAACACCATCTTCCATTGCACTATAATGTAGATGTCGAATTCACCCAAATTGAAGTTCCTATTAGGCATTCTCGATAACAAATCACTCTTGCGAGTAAAAGCTTTATATATCTCATCAACCGTGGTAAAACACATGCATAAAGATTTACTAAAAATTGCGAGCATTATTACATATATATACTGAATACCAACCCTATACCCTAATGGGTGCAGGAACCCTAAACTCCAACTTTTAAAGCGCGCATGAATTGAACTGTAGATTCCTTCGAGCACAAATTGCCTGTTGGTAAATAAACTACAAATAAAATTAAAGAGAATCCTGTCGTATGACACGATATAATGTGCAGGGAAGACATCTTCTACAGATAATTCTTTTATTCTGATTAGAACGTTTTTTCAATTGTTTCTGTTGGAAAAAGCTAAATATTTCTGAGATAAATTAATTTCTCAGCACAGTGTGATTGTCCACTTTTAACTATATATTTACTTAGATTCGGAGATTTATCCATTTTTCAGCTCTCTGTGATTTCATGTTAAATTTTACTCGTAGAATCAGAGATTTAATTTATTTTTCGGTAGTGACAGAAAAGTCTGCCGCTATATTAAGAGGGTTTGTCAATCCGGCCCAGAAGAAATTGGAAAAAGAAACTTCAATTTATTTGTTCCTTCAGTATTGTGAGATTTAATATAGAATACAATAAAGTATTTCTAAGATTTCTGAGATGAGGCATTACAGTTTTGATTTTTAAAAGTTGTACTTTACAATATATTTAATTTTGAGTATATTCTAAAAAAAAAAACTTTTGTAATAAGATTGTTTACTTTATTTTCAAAAGAACAAATTAATGGAATATGCCCACGCCAAATGTGTAAAGTAATCACATAATCACAACAAAAACATGTGACATTTCACGTGCATCATCGACTCCTTGAGCATTATTGTCTTCATGCTTTGGTTGCCGTGGTGGTTAGGTTAGTTTTCAAAAATTTGTAAAAGGTTTAAAAGGGTAAAGGGAAGATGTGCCCGACATTAATATACATTTAGGGATAGGGATCCCATTAATTGTATAACTACAAAGAGTTGTTCCAAAATTTTGGGTCAAGTTCCTTTCAAATGAAATGACTAAATGTGAGTGTAGGAGAAGACCAATCACCTTGAGTCGTCCACACTTCTTTGGTTGGACTCTTGTTTATGGGTTTTTCTTTAAACCCCACTGGCCGAAGCTCAAAAAAAATAAAAAAATGCTAAGATTGCACATCCCTATCGTTAAGTGTGTTGACCAAAATGTCAATAAAGGGAGTCTTATATATCTTATACATTGAAAAATGTCAATAAAGGGAGTCTTATATCTTATACATTTCAAAATGTTATGAATAGAGTATAATGAACTTTATAAAATAAACTTACAAGATAAATCATCTTATATAATTTTATAAATAATATCTACTTGCAATTTTGTAAACCATATTTACTCTTAGAATATATATATATATATATATTAGCTTAATAAATTGAAAACAATATTAATTTGATGATGTTGAAGATATTAGGAAGGACATAACATGTATTTTCATAAGGTATATCTTTTAAATATATATCTATATATATATATATATATATATATATATATATATAAAGTTGGATTACATGATTGTTTGTACTTTTATCTTTATAGTGTTTGTGGTGTGAAGATTCTCCCGTTTTGTTATCTTTGTGGTATGATTAAAAAAGGATTGAATCTCTAACTCCCCCCATTGTTACTTCATGTAGTAAATATGCCATGTATAGGTCCACTACGTCTTCTAAGCATTAAAAATCTTACATTTTGAGGAGACTCACTCTAAGGGGTCTTTGTTGTATCACATCGAATTATTTAGAGATTATGTAAGATTATAGTGTTCAAGGTTCTTCCCATGTTTTCTAAATTGGATATAAATTCATATGATGTTCTCAAGAAGGTTAAGGTCCTATTGCAAGGTTAAGGTCCTATTGCACTTCTTGGATTCATTGGATCCTATTATAGAATCCCTCCGAAGATGAAGATGAATATACAAATGTTGGAGAAAGGATATGATGATGTATAGATGAGTCCATGGGGTTAGCATTATTTAGCATACCGCGAAGCTAATAGGTTATGGTAGGGTGAAGGTTGTAACTTTATTTGGTGTGAAAGTAATAATGGTAATCAATCTCGAATAAAGGTATAATGAGTGAACCCATACTCGATGAGCATAAACAATATTATAAATTAACACATTAAGATATTAAGAGGTAAGACCTAATAAATAGATGAGAAACAATAAACGTGAAAGACAAGGTGTAGAGAAGAGGTTTTATAAGGAATGCTATGTCTATATAAATAAAAGATTTAGGGTTTCTAATATTGAGCGATAGGTGTGCTAATGTAATCTCGTAATTAAAAAGGGATTGTAAATGTACTTGTACTCATGCAAAATAAATAACTAAATAAATAGATCAAGTAGACTTAATATCTATTGATACCTATATATGGAGAGAGGGAGAGAGAGAGAGTTTAAGCAAGGATAAAGAAGATATAAAAAGGTAATTGTATCAAGAAGAGTGCTTCATTCAAGATTAGTATAAGAAAACCTATGGATGTAAAAAAAAAAAAACGGGGGGGATAAAGGAATGGCAAGAAGAGTAATGGGTAAATAATATATATATGTATATATA
>LPNX010977022.1:257873-276887 GCA_001517045.1 Pseudotsuga menziesii | reverse complement strand
GATAAGTTCTGCTCACAATAAGTACCCCACCAATTTTGGACATGGGGGGCTGCCTTAAGGAGCGCAAAGGTGATCTTTTCTCTGTCGGAAAAATTGTGGATAGAGAAATACCCTTCTAGAACATTCAACCAATTATCCAGGGCGTCTGCATCAATATTGCCTTCAAACAAAGGAATATCAAAGCTAACTTGTACCTTGAAGGGAGTTGCATCCCTGAATCGGCTGCTTGTTGAAGATGCATTTGCCATTGCCGGCATTCGCTGAAGGATTTGGACGAAACTGTCCATCATCTCGTTCCTCTGTCGCTCGAGGGCTTCCTCGAGCAGCGACTTGATAGGATCTCCTGCTCCGTCATCTCTCTTATCTTCCGCCATGGGAGGTCGTTTGGGACGGCGAGAATGATCGAGTGAAAATAGTTCAAGACCAAACTCTCTGTACTCGGACCTTGTCGGGGACATGCGCCGAGAAACAATCAAAGAGAAGATTGCTCTGATACCACTGATCCGGATTTATGCGTGAACGAAATGAAAGAACATATACAGAATCATAATAACAGACATTTTGCAAATATAACAGAGATACAGTAAACACATATTCTATTAAATGGCGAAAATAGAACAGACTGTAATACAATTGCTAGAATGGTGGTAGCTATCTCTGAGAAGAGATGTGGCCGCTATGCTCATTCGTGCCAAGCTGAATACAAAATGAGGCCAAAGGGGCCTATTTATAATAATAATTAGGTGAGAACCCCAAAAGTCCCGAAACGTAACCCTAGAAGATGAACCGTCATAAAGTTTGCGGCCCCAAGGTGGTAAGTTGAACAGTCAACTTCCCGGGGTCATAACTTTTGCATACGATCTCCGATTTGGGCGTTCGAGAACTCGTTGGAAAGGTCGGTCTAAGATTTACAACTTTTGGTTGGCCAAATGCATGCCGATGGCAACCATTTGGCCCCGAATCTCCAAAAAACGTCGTTTAAGGCCTCAAAACGGCCCCGAAAGTTTAGGACTCGAAAAACTGCCGAAAAATAACTAGGAAACTGGCACAATGGACAATTGTTTTGAGCCAGTGGAATAGGTGGGTGGCCACCGATCTCCATCTGGATCAGAGCTATTGATTTCATTTAGTTTCTTTTTTTGAATTTGATTTCGTCAAAGGAATTTCCCAATACCCATGTTTCCTCCGAATATGATTTAAACTAATCCGTTATGAATACCAGAAGAGATTCATAGGGCTTCAAAGGTTGTAGAGTGGCTGGCAAGTCTGAGACATTTAGAGCTGGAAATTCCCAGACGTTCAGAGGTGACAGTTGATAACAAAATTTTGGCCAGTGGCTGGCTATGCAACCCTATACTATAATTTTTAAATTTAGAGATCAATATCGTAGTGGATTATTGTAGCAGTTGATTGAGAATGGAGCTTAATTCAAGGGAGCTCTAGATTTTTTAACAAAGCAAGTATTGGAATGACTTTTGACCACGAACTAGTCGAGGCAAATTAGTATTCATGAGTTGAATACAAATGTCATTTCTTGTTAGCCATGTCCATTCTGACAAGCTCTGTAGAGAAAGTATTATCAAAGTAAAAGATCGCTTAGCTTTTACTTAAGTGGATATTTTATTTCTTAATGTTATTATAGTAAAAATCTGAGTTTTTAAATTTATTAAGGTAAAATTTTGGCACATACAGAGAGAGGTGGCAAACCCATTCTTCAACGAAATGAACCGACTAAAATGAATATAAAGGTTTCATGTTTTGACAGAGACAGAGGAAATCGTTGTACTTAGTTCTCTTTTAAGAAGTGCTCTTATTTCTTTGTTAAGAAAACAATAAACTTTCCTTTTATTTATGCATGATAATAATTTATTTTTAATTTAAAACCACTCCTAGGTTGAAAATTGCTTCCCAAGAAGCGACTTTCCTTGTAGCATTCTCACCTATTAGGAATGCTTGTAATCTTGAGAGACATGCTTGTATTCTTGAGATGAAAAAGGGTGTTTATTGAAAGAAAATATATATGTATAAAATAGCTTAATTTTAAACTAAACATAATATAGAAACCTTTTTGCTTAAATAGTACACTACTAGATTAATATTTTTTTATAAACAAAAAGAAAAAGATTTTGCATGGTCTTCAAATTTAGATTTTATTTTTATAATATATGGGTGTTGGGTTTGAGGTTTGCATTGGTATTCCAACAGTTTATTGAAAGAAAAAATATATGTATAAAATAGCTTAATTTTTAACTAAACATAATATAGAAACCTTTTTGCTTAAATAGTACACTACTATATTAATATTTTTTTATAAACAAAAAGAAAAAGATTTTGCATGGTCTTCAAATTTAGATTTTATTTTTATAATAAATGGCTGTTGGGTTTGAGGTTTGCATTGGTATTCCAACAGATCTAGCCTAGTACATGTAGACAGATCGTAACATTGCTCCACTCCAACAGCAAGGCAAGACAATTAGTATGCTCCTTTTCGATTCAATCCAAAAATCAATTTTAAATGTATGGGTATATTTATTCTGGATGTTTTAAAAATTGATTATATTTCTAATTTTATTGTTAGTTTATTTTGTTATTTTTTTAGAGTATGTTACAAAACCAAGTGTAACATTAAATTATAGATTAATCATGTTTAATGAAATTATAAATTTATCAACATGGTTGTGTTAGTTATTAAATTATTATTTTTATTAAAATTAATGAAATGATTTTGTTAATAAATTGAAGTTTATATAGCATTTTATATAAGGATGTTTTACCTTTTTTATTTTTACTTTTATGGATAAAGAGTAGTTGTTTTATGTTATCAAACATATTAAGATAAAATTGTTTATCCACCAATGAAAATAGTTAACAATAATGCTATATTTTTACATAATTGATCTTTTGAAAAATTATGCATTAAAATAAATATGATGTTTTAGTTAGAATTTATGCACAAAATTTGTAAACTTATGTTTAATATTTACATTAATATTAAAAAAAGTTTACATACACATAGAGATAAGACTTTTTATACAAATGTCCAAAGATACTTTCTAGAAAGTATTTCTTTTCAAAGGTACAAAAGTTTTATCATATGGGATGTTTTCATTTTTTTTCTTTATGAGACTTTGTATTTGGATACCTAAGAAGGCCTCATTATTGAGACATAGTTTTGCTTATGTTTACTCCCTACATTTTTCTTTATAGGGGGTGTTAGTGTACGTATAGTTGGTTAGTATTAGGTATGCTAACTTATCCAACATGTTGGTATGTTTATTTGCTAGCTTAGTACACCTGGATGCATGGTATGCATACCCTAAAATTTCATGTTTAGACTTTCTAGGTTTTTTATAAATAAACCTCACTTTTTCTTATAATAAACATGGAAATAATATACAATTTTCTATTATTTATTTACTCTTTTCTTTTTCATGTCCATGTAATCTAGGTTGATCTAAAATTTCTAAAGTATACATTTTACAATAATCTAGTTTCAATGTCATTCATCACACATGGTGAATCATTATTTCATGTGCACATTAGATTTGATTCATCACACATGGTGAATCATATTTTCATGTGCACATTAGATTTGATTGGCTTAATAGTTGCAATGCGAGGTCGGTTTGTCTTCTGATAATATCTACAAATCATAATGCAAGGGACTATAACATGGACAAAATAGAACTAACAAATATTAATTGGTCAATAAGACACCCTAAAATTTAGACTTTATTACGATAATGGAATTATCACGAGCCTAGATCCAAATCCTAGGCTCTATCAAGCGCCAAGAGGGATCAAATCTCTCGAGGTGCAATACCTAATCAAATCTCTCAAGGTGCAAACTTCTTCTTAGGTATTGTCTCAATGAGCTATCAACTTTGGTTTGTCCTATATATAGCCATTGATTTGATTCAAACCAAAAGACACATCTTTTTATTTAAGGTCCACATATAATATTTTTATTATTAATATTTAATATTATTTATGGCTGGCATATAATATTTATTATTATTTTTTATTTTGTTAGGAGCGAACATTACAACATTTCCCCATACATGGTTTTAAAACCATATGCAAGGCCCTCCTAAAACCATGGGTTGTTTAGGATGCCGACCCTACAATAAAACCATGGGTTGTTTATAAGGCCTTGCACATGGTTCCTGCAAGGCCAATATTTTTTTGTGGATAACTCAATTTTTTATTTTTTGTTATTTTGTTAGGTACAAACATTACAACATCTCCCCCATATTGTGTTTTTTTTCTGACCCACATTTTTTTGCGGATAATTAAATTTTTACTTTTTTTATTATTTTGTTAGGGAGGAACATTACAAGATCTCCCTCATATTAGGTTGTTTTTTTGGCTGACATTTATTTTGGGGGAAATTAATTTTTTTATTTTTTATTGTTTTGTTAGTAACAAACGTTACAAGATCTCCCTCATATTAGATTTTTTTTTTGCCGACATTTATTTTGGTGGATAATTAAAATTTTTATTTTTTATTATTTTGTTAGTCTTGTAACGTTACAACATAAGAAAACATTATGTTACAAGATCTCCTCCATACTGGGCTGTAGAGCGCCTCTCGACGCAATGATGGGATTAGTAGCTTGTATTATTACCATATGGGTTGGTTGGATGTGTTAGGATATTGGAAATTATACTATATGTTATTAGTCGTTTCCATATGTATATGGAATGTGGAAGAAATATATTGATTACATTTTTGTGTTTCTAATATAGAGTTGTTCCCTAATTGTATTCTTAAGGTAATTTTGTTTTCATGTTTGTGTACATTCTTTATAAAATATCAAAACAAGGGGATAACGATTTTTCCCCAGTGAAAAAATATATAATTTCTTTGTTGTTTTGTGTATTTCTTTTCTATGGCTATTCTATTATTTTGAAATTCTACAGTTTAAAGTAGGATTCTTTATAGGGTTAACTATTGGTAACAGTTTGGTTGTTTGCTTGAAAGGGACATCATTATTTTCAAGCTCAGAAAACTTGGTTCATAGATCTTATTTGTTGGGGACTTGTTTTGAGGTCTTAATTGAGAGACAAACATGATGGATTGTTGAAGTGACTTAAACTAGATAATGTTCTAGATCAGTTGTTGCAAGTGAAAACATAGAGAGAAACTTGTGACATAATTAATTGATTCAAAATATTTCGTGACTAGGGTTAATCTATGGAGAAAAATGATGCAAAGAGATCTAGTGTGATAAAATGTATGTCTCGAAGAAAGATACAAAAATAAAGGTAGAAAGTGCCAATATTGGATTTGTCGAAGATGACATCAAGAGGGAACAAGAATAGTGAATGAAATGTGGATCCTTAAAAGGAGTATTCAATTTGAAAGCCTACAAATCTTCAACATCTCATTGTTACTGAAATCATCCCACATATGCACCCACAATTGCATTTGTTTCATTTCACATTTAGCTTGGTTCTATGATTTGATAATCTTAAATAAATGTACTTGCATTTTGTGTTGGAATTAAGCACACCAATATTTTTCAAGGTTCATTAGTTGCACATAGTTTTGTATGCATTATACATGGTTCCACTCGAATTGTTCACAGTTCCATCAAAATTTCCCATGGTTCCATAAACATTCATCATGGTTCTACTTGGCCTAAAATGTTCATTTTCCATTAATTTTGTTCAATGTTTCTTGTATGCTTCCACAAACTCATGAGCATTATTCATGGTTACACCACTAATGCTCATGGTTCCTTAAATATACATCATGATTCCATTAACTTTGTTCAATATTTAACCACCAAATGTCCAAGATTCTACCACCAAATATGTTCATGGTTCCATCAACCCTAACTTTTCTATAGACAATTCCAACACCAAATTCACAGTTCCATTGACATTGTTCAAGGTTCCTTAATTGTATATGGTTTTGTATGCATTATACATGGTTCACTTGCATTGATTGCAATTCCATCAAAGTTATCCATGGTTCACTTGCATTGTTTGCAATTCCATCAAAGTTGTCCATGGTTCCATAAACATTCATCGTCGTTCCACCCCTAAAATGTTAATTTTTCATGAGTTTTGTTCAAGTTTCTTGATATTTTTCTGCTACCTCTTGACCATTACTCATGGTTCCATCAATAGAACTCATGATTCCACCAACAATGATCATGGTTACATAAATAGAGCTCATGGTTCCACCAACAATACTCATGGTGCCATTAACTTTGTTCCAGATTCAATCACCAAATATCCAATATTTTTCCACCAAATATGTTCATGGTTTCATCAACACTAACTTCATTCAAGGTTCCATATGCATTGTTCAGGATTCTACCACCCCATGACCATGTATGCATTCCTCACTAAATGGATTATGGTTCATAAATAATGCTTACGATATTCACAGTTCCACCAATATTGTTCAAGGTTCCTTAATTGTACATGGTTTTTTATGCATTGTACATGGTTCCACCCACATGTCAATTCCATCAAAATTGTCCATGGTTCCATAAACATTATTCATGGTTTTGCCCCTTAAATGCTCATTTTCCATTAATTTTGTTCAAGATTCCTTCTATGGTTCCACCAATAATGCCCACTTTTCCATAAATAGAGATCATGGTTCCACCAACAATGCTCATGGTTCTACCAATAAATCTCATGGTTCCATTAGATTTGTTTGAGATTCAACTACCTAGTGTCCAAGATTCTACCACCAAATATGTCCATTAACTTTGGTGCTGCTAAATACATTAGGGAGCCAGTGCTTCCTTCTGGTTGGTGCTAGTAAATACATTAGGGATTCAGTGCTTCCTTCTAGTTGGTGCTGGTAAATTTAATCTAGATTTAGTTCTTCCATTCAGTCAGAGCTAAAGAATTCAAAAAGGACATCTCAATATTAAAATAGATTGGTATCTAAATATTGCAAGTTGGAGCTTATGCAAAAGGGCAATATCAGTTCAGATCGGTTCCTTTTGTGTCAATTTGTCGCATGATTAGCATTAAAATGTCATTTTGACGCAACTTTAGAGAAATAATGCTCTACGGGATGATTTGGGCACCCGAAACAAAGGAAAAGTGGCATATGGGGTAAAGAGGTTTCTCTTAGTGTGAAAATGGGAATCCCCACACCAAAATCGGACTCTGGACCCATCTTCTATGCCATTTATAATTTTTTTAATTAAACCATTAAAAATGGTCTAATTTTACATGAAAAAATATTTTTCTTAGACTTGAACAAAAAACTTAAGGGGACATATAGCATGTCCATACAAATGAAATCAAATTCCTATAATTTTTATAAACATTGACTCATAGGCTCTAATAACCTCACAAGGCCTAACCACCAAGACGACTACCCCAACTTTGGAGGTGTGAGTGAAAAACTCAGAAATTATTAGTCGTTTGTTCAACAACAAATAATTACCAAGGGAAAAAAACACTCTAGGATAGTTGGATTGATTTCTAAGTCTACTAAGTCAAGTCTTTTATAAAATTGACCATGCTAGCACGTTTTTTTACAATTTCCCCAATGGAGTATGAACATGTGTTACAAAAAAATTTAAAAAAAACTTCCCAAAAAAGGCTCAATAGACTTCTAAATCCTGAATTGTTCTACTTTTCTAGCTCACTTAAAAACTCCACCATGTACAACTTAGGTGGTAACAAATTCTTGCAATCAGGTTGGCGCCTAAGTGAGTTAATGCTCACAATTGGAGATTGGTGTCTCCCATTTATGTAATCAGTTACACACACACACACAAAGTTATTTTAAAGTTTTTGTGTGGAATTGTGTCCATTATTGCTTTTGACAGAAAATTTTTAAAGTGCAATTTGTTAAGTGCAAAATAGTGTAATCTATGTTATATACTGATTCAACCCCCCCCCCCCCCCCCACACACTCTCAATATATATAATAATTCTAACAAGGTTCGTCATCCAACATTGGTATAGTCCGAGAATAATTTCCATAGTTCACAAAACATTTAATTAGTGCCCATATCCCAATTCAAATACCAAATATCCCTTTGAGAGGTCTCGGTTGGTGATTGAATGCCTCTTCAAGGTCCTTGTGCCCTATAATATTAAGATAATAAGACCCTAGTTTTCTAGTATGATAATGGCCTTTAAACCCATTGTGCGTACTTTTATATCCCCTATATAGGTATCTTGTGGTTTTTTAACTCCTTGCTCATCTCTATGGAGGAAAATAAGCTTCCTTTAGGGTATATGCCATAGGTTTCATCCATTAAGCATGGTAATGAACCTGAAACACATCCATTATGCTCATAATATCCTCATGGAACCCATCCTAACTTTAAGACAAGAAACCTCATCGAGAAATTGTGTGTTATAGTTAGAGGCTTGATTCATGGCACACAATCCCTAGAATTTTCCGTAGAACTGGGATATGGGTGTTATTAGGAGGTTATTTTCAAACCACACATGGTTATTAAGGATTTGAACATGGTCAAGGGATAAAAACTATAGCTAAAAATATATGTAGCTAAGAATTTATTGTGGATCTATATGCACCGATCATGGTTCCTCCAACAATGTTCATGCTTCTATAAATAATGCTCATATTTCCACAACCAATTGTTTATAATTACCTAAAATTTGTTTGAGGTTCCTTAAATGAATTTCATTATATAAATATTGCTCACTATTCCATCAACATTGTTCATGGTTCTATAAATATTGATTAGGTTTCCATGATAATGTGCTCACAATTCCATAAAATCTTGAATCCCAAGTTTCCCAATGTCGATGTGTCAGTTATCGGAAGTCGAAAGTCAGAATTGTACATGGTTCCGCTAGGTAGAGTATTCATAGTTTCATAAAAAATATCCATTGTTTCATTTACATTTTTCATGGTTCCACCCCTAAAATGCTCATTTACCATGAATTTTGTTCAATGTCCGTTGTATGGTTCCACCATCTCACAACCATTACTCATGGTTCCACCACTTATGCTCATGGTTCCATAAATAGAGCTCATAGTTCTCCCATCAATGCTCATGGTTCCACAAAAAACACTCATGGTTCTATAAATAGATCCCATGGTTCCACCAACAATGCTCATGGTTCCATAAATAGAGCTCATGGTTCCATAAATAGAGCTCATGGTTCCACCAACAATGTTCATGGGTACATTAACTTTGTTGGAGATCCAACCACCAAATGTGCAATACTCCACATGGTTCCACCTAGAGTATTCATAGTTTCATAAAAAATAGAGCTCATGGTTCCACCAACAATGTTCATGGGTACATTAACTTTGTTGGAGATCAAACCACCAAATGTGCAATATTCCACATGGTTCCACCTAGAGTATTCATGGTTCCATAAATAGAGCTCATAGTTCTACCATCAATGCTCATGGTTCCAAAAAAAACACTCATGGTTCTATAAATAGATCCCATGGTTCCACCAACAATCCTCATGGTTCCACCAACAATGCTCATAGTTCCACCAACAATGCTCATGGTTCCATAAATAGAGCTCATGGTTCCACCAACAATGCTCATGGTTCCATAAATAGAGCTCATGGTTCCACCAACAATTTTCATGGGTACATTAACTTTGTTGGAGATCCAACCACCAAATGTGCAATATTCCACATGGTTCCACCTAGAGTATTCATGGTTTCATAAATAGAGCTCATAGTTCTACCATCAATGCTCATGGTTCAACAAAAAACACTCATGGTTCTATAAATAGATCCCATGGTTCCACCAACAATTCTCATGGTTCTACCAACAATGCTCATGGTTCCACCAACAATCCTTATGGTTCCATAAATAGACCTCATGGTTCCACCAACAATGCTCATGGTTCCATAAATAGAGCTCATGGTTCCACCAACAATGTTCATGGGTACATTAACTTTGTTGGATATCCAACCACCAAATGTGCAATATTCCACATGGTTCCACCTAGAGTATTCATGATTCCATAAATAGAGCTCATAGTTCTACCATCAATGCTCATGGTTCCACAAAAAACACTCATGGTTCTATAAATAGATCCCATGGTTCCACTAACAATTCTCATGGTTCCACCAACAATGCTCATGGTTCCATAAATAGAGCTCATGGTTCCACCAACAATGCTCATGGTTCCATAAATAGAGCTCATGGTTCCACCAACAATGCTCATGGTTCCATAAATAGAGCTCATGGTTCCACCAACAATGTTCATGGGTACATTAACTTTGTTGGAGATCCAGCCACCAAATGTGCAATATTCCACATGGTTCCACCTAGAGTATTCCTGGTTCCATAAATAGAGCTCATAGTTCTACCATCAATGCTCATGGTTCCACAAAAAACTCCCATTGTTCGATAAATAGATCCCATGGTTCCACCAACAATTCTCATGGTTCCACCAGCAATGCTCATGGTTCCATAAATAGAGCTCATGGTTCCACCAACAATGCTCATGGTTCCATAAATAGAGCTCATGGTTCCACCAACAATGCTCATGGTTCCATAAATAGATCACATGGTTCCACCAACAATGGTCATGGGTACATTAACTTTGTTGGAGATCCAACCACCAAATGTGCAATATTCCACATGGTTCCACCTAGGGTATTCAAGTTTCCATAAATAGAGATCATAGCTCTACCATCAATGCTCATGGTTCCACAAAAAACACTCATGGTTCTATAAATAGATCCCATGGTTCCACCAACAATTCTCATGGTTCCACCAACAATGCTCATGGTTCCACCAACAATTCTCATGGTTCCATAAATAGAGCTCATGGTTCCACGAACAATGCTCATGGTTCCACCAACAATGCTCATGGTTCCATAAATAGAGCTCATGGTTCCACCAACAATGTTCATGGGTACATTAACTTTGTTGGAGATCCAACCACCAAATGTGCAATATTCCACATGGTTCCACCTAGAGTATTCATGGTTCCATAAATAGAGCTCATGGTTCCACGAACAATGCTCATGGTTCCACCAATAATTCTCATGGTGCCATAAATAGAGCTCATGGTTCCACCAACAATGTTCATGGGTACATTAACTTTGTTGGAGATCCAACCACCAAATGTGCAATATTCCACATGGTTCCACCTAGAGTATTCATGGTTCCATAAATAGAGCTCATAGTTTTGCCATCAATGCTCATGGTTCCACAAAAAACACTCATGGTTCTATAAATAGATCCCATGGTTCCACCAACAATTTTCATGGTTCCACCAACAATGCTGATGGTTCCATAAATAGAGCTCATGTTTCCACCAACAATGCTCATGGTTCCATAAATAGAGCTCATGGTTCCACCAACAATGTTCATGGATACATTAACTTTGTTGGAGATCCAACCACCGAATGTGCAATATTCCACATGGTTCCACCTAGAGTATTCATAGTTTCATAAAAAATATCCATTGTTTCATTTACATTTTTCATGGTTCCACCCCTAAAATACTCATTTACCATTAATTTTGTTCAATGTCCATTGTATGGTTCCACCATCTCGCAACCATTACTCATGGTTCCACCACTTATGCTCATGGTTCCATAAATAGAGCTCATAGTTCTACCATCAATGCTCATGGTTCCACAAAAAACACTCATGGTTCTATAAATAGATCCCATGGTTCCACCAACAATTCTCATGGTTCCACCAACAATGCTCATGGTTCCATCAACAATGCTCATGGTTCCATAAATAGATCTCATGTTTTCACCAACAATGCTTATGGTTCCATAAATAGAGCTCATGGTTCCACCAACAATGCTCATGGCACCTAAATGTATGTAGCGACATTTAAATGACCCTATTATGATCGAAATTACTATAAAGACATATAAATTACCTTAATAATTACATGACATGAATCCTAATGGAAATGACTGATTAGGAACACTGATGGCATATGAGATACCATAAAGACAATGACGACGATGATTTTTTTGACGATGTACTTAATGCCGACGATGATGATGATAATGAGGATGATGATCAAGACGATGTTGATGTACCATATGGAATTGATGATTATGACGATGATAACGTCGATGTCCACGATGATGATGCTTGTCATAATACTTCTTTATACTGCACGACTTGAGATATTGGATTTAATAAGTTTCCATATATAGTGCTCATGGTTCTATATGCACGACTCATTATTAAGGGTTCCACATGTAGGCTACCAAATGTTATGCGTTACTAATGGTTCCATAAACAATATTCATGGTTTCATATTCATTTCTACATGTCTCATGGTTACACCACCAAGTGCTTATGGTTCCATTAACATGATTCATGGATGTGTAAACATTACAAGAAAAACACCTTCTAATGAATGTTTTTGCAGAAGCTCCCCAATAAGTGTCCCCCTTGTTTATTCATAGAGGATTTGGGTGACCATAGGTTTTTTTTCCAAATCTCCTTAGTTGTACACACGCGGTGATGAAATTCCACATTTGGAACACTAGTGCATCAAATAATAACATGCACTAAATTTCCTTATACCCAATCTATGAAAAATACTTGACTGCTAGTAAACATTTAATGTCATTGTCAATATATTATTTTAGTAATATTCCTTATCTTTTAATTGTATATAGACAAATATGAATAGAAAAATAGAAGAGTATAATAATACTTAGTTAAAATGAAACAAAGATGGAGCCAACTTGGCCTTTAACCCTAACGAGTATCTATTTGGTTAGAGAACATGAGGGCACTATGAAAGAGGAAGGATGATGAAAAGATAAAAGAGGAAGAATCTTGAGAAATATTACAATGTTGTTAAGGCTAATTATGATAGATTTGAAATATGATTTTGATTGAATTTAGTAGGAAATTTAAAATATGCTCATATGGGATTCAAATCATGACTAATCGATGACCGAGTAAAGGAAACACAGCCTAATACTGTATGTTTATGAGTTATGACTTTGAACGAGAGAAACTTAGAGGCTTATATACCCTTATGGATATATACGAGTCTTTTTCACATCTTTGTATACCTTAGAGGCTCATCACCAAACTCTCATGATGCAAACAAAGTTTATATCAAGACCATAAGTAATCCACCTGGGTAATAATCAAGATTGTAATCCACTCTCTCCCTCCTAGATTAAAGGCCAGTTGTTGAATTTAAGGTAAGCAAGAAAAATCTTGGCTAATGATCATAAGGCACAATAAAAAATGAAGATAAATGAATCCATAAAGGTAAAAAATAGGCTCATTAAGAGAGAAGGGAGAAGTATTTGATAAGAATGACCTAAGAGTATAGGAAATCATTACTTGAGAGATAGGTTGCCACTAAATAAGTCCCAAAACTATCTTCATGGGCACATGTGTAATGTTAAAAGATTATATTGTGACCTAATCACATGTATAATTTCCCCACAAATTATGTTACAATGATCATTATTATGACAAGACTTTAAATCAATCTACTAGACAATATTAAAACACATTCTAAGATTTTGAAATTGTTAATGATTTTTCTTTTGGTTCCATAATTGTGCATGGTTCTACCAATAATGCTCATGGTTCCACCAATAATGTTCATGGTTCCACCAACATGTTCATGGATCCAATAATAGAAATCATGGTTCCACCAATAATGCTCATGGTTCCACCAACATTACTCATGGTTCCACCAACAATGCTCATGGTTCCACCAACAATGCTCATGGTTCCACTGATAATGCTCACGGTTCCATAACTAGATCTCATGGTTCCACCAACAATGCATCCACTAATAGTGCTCATGGTTCCACCAACAATGCTCATGGTTCCACCACCAATGCTCATGGTTCCACTAATAATGCTCATGGTTCCACCAACAATGCTCATGGTGGTTCCATAGCTGGATCTCATGGTTCCACCAACATTTCTCATGGTTCCACTCATAGTGCTCATGGTTACACCAACAATGCTCATGGTTCCACTAATAATGCTCATGGTTCCACCAACAATACTCATGGTTCCATAGCTAGAGCTCATGGTTCCATAAATAGAGCTCATGGTTCCACCTACAATGCTCATGGTTCCACCTACATTGTTCATGGTTCCATAAATGTAGATCATGGGTCCACCAACATTTCTCATGGTTCCATAAATAATGTTCATGGTCCCATAAACAAAGCTCATGGTTTGTTGTCTTTTATCCCTCATCTTAGGATCCTGACCTAAGATGGGTGGGGGGATTCTAGTACCTTGGTCCCAAGACTGATTATATGCCTCTGCAAAACCTGAAGGAGCATCCCAGGACTGATTATATGCCTCTGCAAAACCTGAAGGTTATCCTAGGACTAATTATATGCCTCTGCAAAACCTGAAGGAGCATCGCAGGACTGATTATATGCTCATGGTGAGGAGCATATAAAAATCATGAAACCTCTCTTTGATGACATAACCAAGAACATTACCCAATAACTAATGAAAGGATACGAATTGATATGCTAGCCAACTTAAGGGTAAGCTGGTAGAAGGGGGTAGTAGAAGTTTCCATCATGGAGAGACACATAATACCATTCATTTTGAAGACTTTTATGATTGGTTGAATGAATTTAGAAAAAATAATTCAAATGTGAATTCATTAAGGAATAATCATCAATGCACAAGTATATGAATCCCTAACAAACTCTCAGGTGTAGATTCTAGTAATGAATCCATTTTCGAGGGAGGTTTCCTAGGCTTCAACTAAGGACAAAGGATTGGTGGGGGATTGCTAGAGGAGGATGGTTTGATGGAAGATGGTGGAGGGAAAAGGGGGAGGCAAGCAAGCCTCCTTGAATCCTGACTCAAAAGGACTGAAGATCCAAGCATGGTTCCACCCCTAATATGCTCATTTATCATGATTTTTGTGGAACCATGAGATCTATTTATAGAACCATGAAAATTATTGGTGGAACCATGAGTAATGTGAAAACAAATTTGTGTATTTTTTAGGGAATTGCAAATATTATTCACCAAGTTCTAGGGACTCCCCCTTGGTCTTAGGAATTGACATAAAGTGTTCAAGAATCTAGTCTATGGTGACATTGAGATCTGGATTCTTCCATGATTATCACTCATCCCACTGTGATCCATGACTTTATTGTGGGCATACTTAAACGAATTCAAAACACTTAAGAAACACCATGCTAAATCATTAAACTATAAATATGTCATATCCCCACATTTTGATCGCCAGCAGTGTTGACCTTGCCTAGCACCAAGGGGGTCAAAAGATGCATTAAATAAATTAACCTAGGATATTTTATTTAAATGTCACTTAGGATGCATGTACTTGCTATATTAATTGTCATTAAATATTATTATGAAATTAATTAGGTGGAAAATAAGTTTCCATTAACAGGAGGGCCACTCGGGCAAGCCAACTTGCCAAGGGAAAATTAGAAACTGTATGACAAAATAAACCAGACAAGAAAAGGGAAAGTGCCAAAATATATGACAAAAGAAGTCAAATACAAAAGAGGCAACAATTGACAAAGGAGGGTGCAGTTTCCTTTTTGGAGTTCAGTCATAAAAATAGGAAAGCCAAGAAAAGCTGTCATAGGGAAAATTAGCAACTATGGTTCAAGGAAAGCAAAGTTTCCGAATTGGATGAATATGGATGAAAGGGAAACATCTTTATTGTCTTACACATGCTAAATTACTCAAGGAGGGCGAATTTGTGGCTAGGGTTAGGGTTTAGCAAGTGGTAACTTGCTTAACAAGTGATTGACTTGCTCAACAAGTCACCCAAGTTTATTTAAAGGCAATTGGAGCTCCATTTCTCAGTTTGGATGTTTATTATCCTTATTTTTATGAAGATAAGGCTTCCTTTCTGAGTGTTGTGCCTCAGGTTCTTGGGAGATGCGCCCCAAGGTTCTCATTCCCTCTCTCCTCTTCCCCTCTTCTCCCCTTCTCATTGCAGGTTACATTGGAGCTATGGAGAAGCCTCTCTGAGTTGATTCAGGATTTGTTAGAATACTACAGCCATCCATTACTGTACCTCATATTTCATTAACAGGTCCAATATTTTTCAATATCTAAGGGTTCAAACCTCCATGCCCTTCCTTGTATTATGTCAATAAAATGCATTGTAATGATGCACAATGTTGAAGAGAGTTTTATAGTTAATGGATGAGAGAATTTTTGATTTTATTGGCTGTAATATGATATCAAAATCATTCTCTGCAATTTTTATTCAAATATGGTTCGAAATGGTTGAGATTTACTAATTTTAAGTCAACCTAGTCTAGATTTGCATTGGAAAATAACTAGTTTTACTGTAGCTTCCATATTTAGACTTGTATGACTCCACATAACCCCATTATTTTTCTGATGAGTCATTAACAGACATATATAAGTCCCCCAAGTCCAAAAAAGAGAATCTGAACCCCCCTTACACTATTTGTAAAGGCTTGAATATGGAGATAGTGAGCTGCCCGGCGAGCTAGTCTCACCTTTACAACTTGCAGAATATTTTCCTTTGCCTCTGATATGTTATTTACCTACATAAACATTTGTATACTTTAATATAACTTTACATCAGAGCCATAATCAATTTACCCAAGCCCCTGGTTGAAAAAGGCTGAACTACTCTTCCTAGTTTCACGGTTTGGCTGCCCAGAAGCGTGGAAGTAGGTTTCCGCATAGCGGATTATGAAACCTAAATGGCACCAGATATAAATGTGTTATGGAAGAGGAAATTCTATGTCTAAAATATCTTTGGTTGCTTCCTGCTGATCACTCCTCTTTCCTACAAAATTTCCTAGAAAAAACCCCTGACTTTCCTTGTCCGAAGAGGCTCTGAGTGGTTTGATTCAAAGTTCAGAATCTGTAATTTAAATTACAGAATTAGATAGTGTTCAGGTCTGTACACCAGACTTGGGACATTACCATGGTATTAGGGCACTTTCCTCCACTCTTGTGGAAAGAAGGCTCTCCGTTGACTAATTTTGCAGATCACCAATTAAAGTTGCAACCATGAGGGTTGTGTCAGTGGTTGAAGATGATGAATTTGATCAGTTTGTTGAAGAAGAAGAGGTGATCTATGTTAATTATGGGTTGCAAATGTCAAGAGACAAGGATGGTTACTTTTATGACCATATGGAGTATGAAGAAATAAATTTGGAACTACCCATGGCTAATCCTAAGAAGGATTTAGCAAAGATGATAGATGCAGCTGAAAACTTACCCCACCACTACAAAGAGTATCTTGCCTTGGGGGAAGTGATTTGTAAATCCATTCCATTCAAAGATTATTTTTATTTCAGATTTGTATTTGAGCCTAAGAATGTAGATGATTACTCTTTCAATATAAAAAAATCATCCATAGAGGAACAAAGTTGTTCCACCTCTCTGAGCAATGAGGAGGAAGAAGAAAGCAAAAGTGAAGAGTTATCAAATCCATCTGCATGCTCAAGCATTCTGAGATGCTTTGGATTTTCTTCAAGAATATTATCTGCAAGTAATGATCATAGTACCATTCAAGAAGGAAGAACCTCAAGTTGTTTGAAAGAAGATGCTCCAGAAGATCTTGCTTGTTTCCCATTACTCGAAGAAGAGAATGAAATGGAATGCACTTCAAGCTTCTTGGTGGGTGATCTTCAAATCACTGCTAAATTTGTTGGATTATTTATGGATGAAGATATATCTTTTTGATCAGATCCAAAATATGATTACAAATCAGATTTATAGTCACCTCGGGAGCCACATATGCAAGAATAAAGTAATACCACACTGCTTGGGTGTGAAGCAGATATTTTGGTGGAAGAACAGGCCACCATAGTGTCTGTACAAGAAGAGGATAAGGTGAAGAACATGTGTGATGAAGGTTCTTATTTTTGCAGCAGTAATGTTCATTTACATCCCTCTGATCCATGGAAAGACAAAAATTCTCCACTTGCATCTCAAGACTGCAAGAGGAAGGCCAATTGTGAGGGAGATAAATTCACTCCTAGTTTCTTTGTTGTGGATCAAACAATCAATGCAAATAAGGGTGAGGACATCAATGGAGATAATATGGTGAAGGAATATTTTGGATCAGATCTAGAGGAAGAAGAAATTTCATATATGAATTCATCCTTTGAATTTCCCAATGAAGTGGAAGACAAGCCCCCACTAGTTAGGTGTGAACTAGGAAATCTGAAGGAGAAAAATCTGGTGCAAAGGGATGCACATGGTTCTGAATTTTGGACTCTCTTGCAGCATGATGAAGTTGCATCCACATCAGAGGAGAGGATTGAACTCATTGATAATCCCAAACCCACTATCACCATTGTGGAGATCTATGAGCCATCTAGTATTGCAGGTGGGAAAGAAAAAATAAAGATTCCAAAAGAGAAGTGCAAGTCACACCAAGAAAATTGCAGGAAAGAAGAAGGGGGTGATTTTCCTCAAGAACCCCACTCGTTTCGTTGGCCTTTGAAAATGGATGAAAAAAAGATTCAAAAGGCTTTACACCTTCTCCAAGACACACATTCTTCAGTGGCACACCAGTGTTGGATAGCTGCTTCATTGGAAGATCAATCTTCTCTTGAATCCAAGGAGGAGATGCGGAAGGCATTGTCTACAATACAAGGGGAATTCCTACAATTGCTTTCTGATAGAGATTATTTGATTGAGCTTGCTGATGTGTTTCATGGATCATCCTTGAAGGATGGAGAAGAAATTTGCAAGCTCTCACAAGATTTGTTGACCACCCAAGATTCCTTGAAGAGCACTCAATGTGCACTCCAAGAATCCAAGATGGAGATAGAGAAACTTCATGAGAAGTTGCAAAGGTATTACCTACCCTCCTACACACCATTCAGCCATAGTCACAAGGCTTATTGCATTCTTGAACAAAGGGAGGAATCTCACGAGATGGTGGATCATGAGATGCACTTAGAATTGCAGGTGCTTATGAAAAGCTATGAGGAAGAGAATATTGGACAAGCACTCATTGAGGTTGAGGGGAAGGATGAAGTGTTCTTCTCTACCAGAAAGATGGATGATAACATTCCATATGGATTATCAAATAAAAGTGCGTATT
>LPNX010977022.1:242015-257744 GCA_001517045.1 Pseudotsuga menziesii | reverse complement strand
TCTTCCAGTTGAGGTATTGATGGTCAAACCATGTGGTTTGACAAGTGAATTAGTAGTAGCTGAATTATTCCCACCTGAATCATTTAGCATGAAAGTTTTCCTGTCCATTGATTGGGTGGCTAGACACATAATTGAGATGTGTGCACTAGAGGGTAAACATCTTGCTTGTATCAATGGAGAGACATTGGACACATCAAAAAAATTGTATGAGAAATGGCATGAGAATGTATGGCTGCTATATGATGCTTTCAGTATACATGGAGGAGCATGGGATAAGCTCATGTGTATTCATAAAAACAGTGACGTGAATTCCAGTGCTAGCTTGCACATGGATTTTCATACTTTAGAGAGGTTCAAGACGATTTGGTCCCACATTAAGGAATTCCATGTCTGGTGGGAGAGTATAAAAAATTTTCAGTTTGGCATGGGGAGAGATGAGCTTCCAGTATGGTGGTATGATTTTCATAACCCCATTTTCATCCTCTACAATGATAAAATTTTGTTGTTTATACTGATGGGTGGAAGGAGGCGGATAAAACCATGGGATCCCGGCATTCTTAGGAATGACATAGTTCAAAAGGTGGCAGCAAAATTTGGGTCCTTACAGAGGAGGCAGTGGGATCCGGGAATTCTACTCATCTACCTTAACTGGGTTAGATATTTTTCTGAAGGAAGTGGTATAAGGGAAATGACTATGATCAGAGTGGTGCATCAGAAACATGGTGGAAAAATTTGCAGCACTGTGTGGTGCTTCTGCTTGAGGACAAGCAGACTTGGGAGGGGAGGACTGTCATATCCCCACATTTTGATTGCCAGAAGTGTTGACCTTTCCTAGCACCAAGGGGGTCAAAAGATGCATTAAATAAATTAACCTAGGATATTTTATTTAAATGTCACTTAGGATGCATGTACTTGATATATTAATTGTCATTAAATATTATTATGAAATTAATTAGGTGGAAAATAAGTTTCCATTAACAGGAGGGCCACTTGGGCAAGCCAACTTGCCAAGGGAAAATTAGAAACTGTATAACAAAATCAACCAGACAAGAAAAGGGAAAGTGCCAAAATATATGACAAAAAGAAGTCAAGTACAAAAGAGGCAACAATTGACAAAGGAGGGTGCAGTTTCCTTTTTGGAGTTCAGTCATAAAAATAGGAAAGCCAAGAAAAGCTATCATAGGGAAAATTAGCAACTATGGTTCAAGGAAAGCAAAGTTTCCGAATTGGATGAATATGGATGAAAGGGAAACATATTTATTGTCTTACACATGCTAATTTACTCAAGGAGGGCGAATTTGTGGCTAGGGTTAGGGTTTAGCAAGTGGTAACTTGCTTAACAAGTGATTGATTTGCTCAACAAGTCACCCAGGTTTATTTAAAGGCAATTGGAGCTCCATTTCTCAGTTTGGATGTTTATTATGTTGATTTTTATGAAGCTAAGGCTTCCTTGCTGAGTGTTGTGCCTCAGGTTCTTGGGAGATGTGCCCCAAGGTTCTCCTTCCCTCTCTCCTCTTCCCCTCTTCTCCCCTTCTCATTGCAGGTTACATTGGAGCTATGGAGAAGCCTCTCTGAGTTGATTCAGGATTTGTTAGAAGCCTACAGCCATCCATTACTGTACCTCATATTTCATTAACAGTTCCAATATTTTTCAATATCTAAGGGTTCAAACCTCCATGCCCTTCCTTGTATTATGTCAATAAAATGCATTGTAATGATGCACAATGTTGAAGAGAGTTTTATAGTTAATGGATGAGAGAATTTTTGCATTGATTGGATTTAATATGATATCAAAAGCATTCTCTGCAATTTTTATTCAAATCTGGTTCGAAATGGTTGAGATTTACTAATTTTAAGTCAACCTAGTCTAGATTTGCATTGGAAAATAACTAGTTTTACTGTAACTTCCATATTTCGACTTGTATGAATCCACATAACCCCATTATTTTTCTGATGAGTCATTAACAGACATATATAAGTCCCCCAAGTCCAAAAAAGAGAATCTGAACCCCCCTTACCCTATTTGTAAAGGCTTGAATATGGAGATAGTGAGCTGCCCGGCGAGCTAGTCTCACCTTTACAACTTGCAGAATATTTTCCTTTGACTATGATATGTTATTTACCTACATAAACATTTGTATACTGTAATATAACTTTACATCAGAGCCATAATCAATTTACCCAAGCCCCTGGTTGAAAAAGGCTGAACTACTCTTCCTAGTTTCACGGTTTGGCTGCCCAGAAGCGTGGAAGTAGGTTTCCGCATAGCGGATTATGAAACCTAAATGGCACCAGATATAAATGTGTTAGGGGAGAGGAAATTATATGTCTAAAATATCTTTGGTTGCTTCCTGCTGATCACTCCTCTTGCCTACAAAATTTCCTAGAAAAAACCCCTGACTTTCCTTGTCCGAAGAGGCTCTGAGTGGTTTGATTCAAAGTTCAGAATCTATAATTTAAATTACAGAATTAGATAGTGTTCAGGTCTGTACACCAGACTTGGGACATTACAAAATAATATAAGAAATTTCAATTGGGTCTAATTGGGAGGATTGAGAGGAGGAATCTTGGACATTTGGTGGTTGGATCTCCAACAAAGTTAATGTACCCATGAACATTGTTGGTGGAACCATGAGCTCTATTTATGCAACCATGAGCATTGTTGGTGGAACCATGAGCTCTATTTATGGAACCATGATCATTGTTGGTGGAACCATGAGCTCTATTTATGGAACCATGAGGATCGTTGGTGGAACCATGAGCATTGCTGGTGGAACCATGGGATCTATTTATGGAACCATGAGTGTTTTTGGTGGAACCATGAGCATTGATGGTAGAACCTTGAGCTCTATTTATGGACCCTAAGCATAAGTGGTGGAACCATACCATGGACATTGAAGAAAATTCACGGTAAATGAGCATTTTAGGGGTGGAACCATGAATAATGTAAACAAAACAATGGATAATTTTGATGACACTGTGAATACTCTGGGTGGAACCATGTACAATGCATACAAAACCATGTGCAATTAAGGAACCTTGAACGACGTTGGTGGAACCGTGAATATCATAAGCAATATTTCTGGACCACAAACAATTTGAAGTATAGAAAAATGGATTATAAGGTGAAAGACATGATAAACAATAGTTATGGTCCAAGTCTATACCAACTTGCGCCTTGTATCACCAATCTATTGAATGCACCTAGGATTTTGATATTGCACTTATGCTAGTTAGATTTTGGTTACTTCTGTGTAAGCATAATCATTTGTTACTTTCTCCACAATGATATCATCTTGTTCTTTCAATGTGACAACTTTAATGTTAGTTAATTCCTAGTAAAAGGTAGGGTTCCTTATTCAATAAATGAAAGTCAGTTGTTATTTAATATCTTTGTATCAAATTCTTTACTAAACATGCATAAAAATCTGAGATATTATGAAGAAGAAAATAATTTAAATAATAAAATGCAACAACTACATGCCATATCTTCGACGCCCATTTTTGGAGGATATGCCATGCATGGATACATAAAGGAATTCCTCAAATTTTGTGAACAAATACAACAATTTTGTATGAACCAAAAAAAAATTCACTTTATTTTGTGTCTTATCATCACATGGCCATGCCGATAAATTCCTCTCATCAATCTAATAAATTCATTCAAAAGTGGATCTAAGGTGGATGAGATCATATCAAAACTGTGGATTTTCAAAGGTAGACCTTCAAATGGATTCAAGATGTTGGACACTTCACCCCTACATTTCAGTTTTATAGCCATTCCATGATAGAAATCCTAATGGGAATTGTTTACAGACTATCTTGTTTTGGATAGAATAATTTCACTAAGTGTGTTACATTTTAAGGAAAGTAGTTCCTTATATAACCCTATGAATACCCTATTCCTGAAGGATGTTGTAATCCTTCTTGAAAGAAGTTGTAATCCTGAAGGAGGTTGTTAAACATGTTTATGGAATTCTTTCCTGAATTATACAGAGTCTTGTCAATTGTTCCTTGTTGTAGCAGTTTGTTTGTAACATGAATGTTTTAGAATTTAATGTCTAGTTGTAACTTTGTTTCTCAGACTTAATGTGAATGATTTCTAAGACATAAATACTTTTTTGAAATTCCATTAGATGTCTCTATTCCTGAGAAACACAATTTTTACAAGTTATCTGAATCAAGGATGGATTACTTAAACAATCCTTAAACCTGTTTGATTTTTAATTGTTGAAGGTAATATTTTGCGGGAAAAAATATTTTTCTCAGAATTGAAAAAAAACCTATGGGGACATAACACATGTCCATACTACTCAATTTGAATTCCTAGCATGTTTATAACCATTGACACAGAGGCTCTAATAACCCCCCAAGGCCTAACCACCAAGAAAACTACCCCAACTTTGGAGGTGTGAGTGAAAAACTCAGAAATTATTACTCATTTGTTCAACAACAAATAATTACAAAGGGGAAAAAACTCTGGGCTAGTCAGAGAGTATGAACATGTGTTACAAAAAATGAAAATAAAAATTCCCAGAAAAGGCCTTACGAACTTCTGAATACTAAAGGATGAACAAGTATACTTGTTCTACTTTGTCGGCATGCTTGGAAATTCCACCAAGTACAAATTAGGTGGTAACAACATCTACTTTCTATTTATAGGCATCGAGTTGTAAGGAATTATATCATTTGCGTAAGCACCAACTTGCTGACTTCAGGAACCGACCTGAATGGATATATGTCCCTTTTGTACAAGCTCCAACTTGCAATATTTAGACACCAACCTATTTTAAGATTGAGATGTCCTTTTTGAATTATTTAGCTCCGATTGAATGGAAGAACCAAATCCCGATTAAATTTACCATCACCAACTGGAAGGAAGCACTGAATCCCTGATGTATTTACTAGCACCAACTGGAAGGAAGCACTGAATCCCTAATGTATTTAGTAGCACCAAAGTTATTGGACATATTTGGTGGTAGAATCTTGGACACTAGGTAGTTGAATCTCAAACAAAGTTAATGGAAGCATGAGAATTGTTGGTAGAACCATGAGCATTGTTGGTGGAACCATGATCTCTATTTATGGAACTATGGGCATTATTGGTGGAACCATGATTAATGGCCACGAGGTGGTAGAACCATAGAAGGAACATTGAACAAAATTAATGGAAAATGAGCATTTTAGGGATGGAACCATGAATAATTTTTATGGAACCATGGACAATTTTGATGGAATTGACATGTAGGTGGAACCATGTACAACGCATAAAAAACCATGTGCAATTAAGGAACCTTGAACAATATTGGTGGAATCGTGAATATCGTAAGCATTATTTATGAACCATAAGCCATTTTGTGAGGAATGCATACATGGTCACGGGGTGGTAGAATCATGAACAATGCATATGGAACCTTGAATGAAGTTAGTGTTGATGAAACCATGAACATATTTGGTGGAAAAATCTTGGATATTTAGTGATTGCATCTGGAACAAATTTAATGGCACCATGAGTATTGTTGGTGGAACCTTGAGCTCTATTTATGTAACCATGATCATTGTTGGTGGAATCATGAGTTATATTGATGGAACCATGAGTAATGGTCAAGAGGTAGAGGAACAATATCAGGAAACTTGAACAAAATTCATGGAAAATTAGCATTTTAGGGGTGGAATGACGATGAATGTTTATGGAACCATGGAAAACTTTGATGGAATTGCAAACAATGCAAGTGAACCATGGATAAATTTGATGGAATTGCAGTCAATGCAAGTGAACCATCTATAATGCATACACAACCATATACAATTAAAGAACCTTGAACAATGTCAATGGAACTGTGAATTTGGTGTTGGAATCATCTATAGAAAAGTTAGGGTTGATGGAACCATGAACATATTTGGTGGTGGAATCTTGGACATTTGGTGGTTAAATATTAAACAATGTTAATGGAATCATGATCTATATTTAAGGAACCATGAGAATTAGTGGTGTAACCATGAATAATGCTCATGAGGTGGTGGAACCATACAAGAAACCTTGAACAAAATTAATGGAAAATGAACATTTTAGGCCAAGTAGAACCATGATGAACATTTATGGAACCATGGGAAATTTTGATGGAACTATGAACAATTTGAGTGGAACCATGTACAATGCATACAAAACTACGTGCAATTAAGGAACCTTCAACAATATTGGTGTGCTTAATTCCAACGCAAAATGCAAGTACATTTATTTAAGATTATCAAATCATACAACCAAGCTAAAATGTGAAATGAAACAAATGCAATTGTGGGTGCATATGTGGGATGATTTCACTAACAATGAGATGTTGAAGATTTGTGGGCTTTCAAATTGAATACTCCTTTTAAGGATCCACATTTCATTCACTATTCTTGTTCCCTCTTGATGTCATCTCCAACAAATCCAATATTGGCACTTTCTACCTTTATTTTCGTATATTTCTTCCAAACATACATTTTCTCACACTAGATCTCTTTGCATCGTTTTTCTCCATAGATTAACCCTAGTCACGAAAGCTTTTGAATCAATTAATTATGTCACAAGTTTCTCCCTATATTTTCTCTTGCAACATCTGATCTGTGATCTCATCCATGAACTCATCCAAATCGAGATTAATTTTTTAGCCCAAATCATGGCAACTATCAAAAGATTATATAGTAAGCATATGCATCATTCAGTCTATTTTACTTTGTCAAAAACATCATTGAACTCATGAAGCCTATCACCATTCTTCATCATCACAGATTAGAAAACTTTAATTATAAAGGAATATGGAAACAATGATGGAATTAGCATCATACATAGAGCTAAGATTATATCAAAGATTCTTTGTTGTAGTTTCATGAGACATTCATTAATACAAAATCATATAGACTAAGAACAAGAAAGGAAATTTCCTCATCTTTCATCTTGTCCTAATCTTCCTACTTCATATTGTTAAGCTTTGTGTCCTTCATGAGGACTTCCTTTAGATCTATAATCTATTTCAATAAGAAACATATATTACATATTCAATTTCCACAAATTGAAGCCATGACCATTGAATTTCTCAATCCTAGAATGTCTACATGTCATTTATCCTACCACATATATCTTATTAGCTCTAACTAAATCTAGTTGTATTTCAAAAAATCACTACTATAACAATAGAACATTATCTAGTTTAAGTCACTTCGACAATCCATCATGTTTGTCTCTCAATTAAGACCTCAAAACAAGTCCCCAACAAATAAGATCTATGAACCAAGTTTCCTGAGCTTGGAAATAATGATGTCCCTTTCAAGCAAACAACCACACTGATACCAATAGTTAATCCTATAGAGAATCCTAAAACAAATGTCTAAGACTCCACAAAGATATTAACATAAACCGTAAAATTTCAAAATAATAGAATAGCCATAGAAAAGGAATACACAAAACAACCAAGAATATATATATTTTTTCACTAGGGGAAAATTGTTATCCCCTTGTTTTGATATTTTATAAAGAATGTACACAAACATGAAAACAACATTACCTTAAGAGCCTAACAAAATAATTAAAAACAAAAAATTTAATTATGCCCCAAAATAAATGTCAACCAAATAAACAACCTAATATGAGGCAGATCTTGTAATGTTCATCCCTAACAAAACATTGAAAAAAGTAAAAATTTAATTATCCACAAAAAAAATGTGGGTCAGAAAAAAAACACACAAAAAAATATTGGCCTTGCAGGCTTGCACGTGGTTTTAAAACCATGTGCAAGGCCTTCTAAACAACCCATGGTTTTATTGTGGGGCCTTGCAAATGGTTTTAAGACCATCTGCAAGGCTTCCTAAATAACCCACGGTCTTGGGAGGGCCTTGGATCTGGTTTTAAAACCATGTATGGGGAGATGTTGTAATGTTCGCTCCTAACAAAATAAAAAATAATAATAAATATTATATGTCGGCCATAAATAATATTAAATATTAATAATAAAAATATTATATGTGGACCTTAAATAAAAATATGTCTTTTCATTTGAATCAAATCAATGGCTATATATAGGACACACCAAAGTTGATAGCTCATTGAGACAATACCTAAGAATAGGTTTGCACCTCGAGAGATTTGATCCCTCTTGGCGCTTGATAGAGCCTAGGATTTGGATCTAGGCTGGTGATAATGCCATTATCGTAATAAAGTGTAAATTTCAGTGTGTCGTATTGACCAATTAATATTTGTTAGTTCCATTTTGTCCATGTTATAGTCCCTTGCATTATTATTGGTAGATATTATCAGAAGACAAACCGACCTCGCATTGCAACTATTAACCCAATCAAATCTAATGTGCACATGAAAATATGTTTCACCATGTGTGATGAATCAAATCTAATGTGCACACAAAAATATGGTTCACCATGTGTGATGAATAACCCTGAAACTAGATTATTGTAAAATGCATACTTTAGAAATTTGAGATCAACCTAGATCACAGATGAGACTGGGCATGATAAAGAAAAGAGTAAATAAATAATAGAAAATTGTATATTATTTCCACGTTTATTATAAGAAAAAGTGAGATTTATTTATAAAAAACCTAGAAAGTCTAAGCATGAAATTTTAGGGTATGCCTACCATGCATCAAGGTGTACTAAGTTAGCAAATAAACATGCCAACATGTTGGATACGCTAGGCTACCTAATACTAACCATCTATACATACACTAACACCCCCTCTAAAGCAAAATGTAGGGAGTAAACATAAGCAAAATTAGGTCTCAATAATGAGGCCTTCTTAGGTACCCAAATACAAAGTCTCATAAGGAGAGAAAATGAAAACATCCCATACCATAAAACTTTTGTACCTTTGTAAAGAAATACTTTCTAGAAAGTATTTTTTGTACATTTATGTAAAAAGTATCAAAAAGTATTATCTCTATGTGTATGTAAACTTTTGTAAAGAAATTCTAAATAAATATATATTTTTTAATATTAATGTAAATATTAAACATAAGTTTACAAATTTTGTGCATAAATTTTAACTAAAACATCATATTTATTTTAATGCATATTTTTTCAAAAGATCAATTATGTAAAAATAAAGCATTGTTGGTAACTATTTTCATTGGTGGATAAACAATTTTATCTTAAAATGTTTTTGATAACATAAAACAATTACTCTTTATCCATAAAAAAAATAAAAATAAACATTTTTATATAAAATGCTATATAAACTTCAATTTATTAACCAAATCATTGTATTAATTTTAATAAAAATAACAATTTAATAATTCACACAACCATATTAATAAATTTATAATCACTAAACATAATTAATCTAGAATTTAATGCTACATTTGGTTTTGCAACATACCTCTAAAAAAAATCACAAAATAGACTAACAACAAAATTCAAAATACAATCAATTTTTAAAACATCAAAAATAAATATACCCATATATTTAAAACTGGCTTTTGGATCTGAATAAAAAAGGAGCAGACTATTTGAAGCGGAGCAATGTTAAGATATATCTACATGTACGAGGCTACTCTAGACCTGTTGGAATACCAATTCAAACCTCAAACCTAATAACCATAGATTATAAAAATAAAATCTAAATTTGAAAACCATGCAAAATCTTTTTGTTTATAAAAAAATATTAATCTTTACTGTTTTTTCTATATTATGTTTCGTTTAAAATTAAGCTATTTTGTACGTATTTTTTTTCTTTAAATAAACACCCTTTGTCATCTCAAGAATACAAGTATTCCTAATAGGTTACTTAAATTCATTTTATAAAATAAATATAAATACTTAAGTATATAATATAAATTAATTTAAGTTTTTAAAAGTTAATTTTGATTAATATAAATACAGTGTAATATTTTGCATTATTTTGTAAATTTATGATATAAAAGGTACATGAGGGATATTTGGATATAAAATGAAAGTGGAAAACAACCTAGAGGGAATTTAAGAATACTCAATACAATTGGCCGCCTTAGATTATAGATCATGCAAATGTGACTCAAATTCAGTCTCATTAAAAAATACATACGAAAATTTAGTCTAACTCTGGATAAATCCACTCCCTGCGCCCTGGAATTTGGGACATTCAGAGAAGTCAAATTCCTCCAGGTGATAAGATTCAACACCTCCTAGCTGTTCTAACATAGAGCACCCAAAAACGCTCAGTCGTATAAGCTTTGTACAATGCAGCAACCGATGTATGATCTTCAGCTTCACACATTCCTTTGCGTAAAATATCTCCAAAAATACCAACGTTTCCATGCTTGGTAGTGCTTCAAGCTCATAGCACCTATTAACATATAGGACTCGAATATTTGTACAATGCTCCAACTTCGGTATACTCTTCAGCTTCACACATTCAGATGCATAAAATCCTACAAAGATGCTAAATTTTTCATACTTGGCAACACTTCTAACTCATAGCACCCATAAACATTTAGAATTCGAAGCTTTTCCCACTGCAAGAGCCCTGTATGCTCTTCAGCTTCACACATTCAAATGAGTGAAACTCCTCCAAAGATACCAATTCCTCAATTCCTGGCAGTGCTTTTAACTCAGAGAAACCATTAACTTTTAGGATTCGTGTCACATCCCCAGTTTTGACCCCGTTTGCATGATGAATATATTGTAATTAATCGTGGTGAGGAGCTCAAGGCAAAAGCCCCACCATCGATTTGGCTGTGTATGTTTCGGCAATGGGGATAATTGTCGATGGTATGTTGTGCTATCTGGCACATTTTAATTCGGCATCATGTAAACCCGTACATCAATTAAAATAAACCACAACCAGCTACGGCAGTGCAACGTTGAATGAAAAGGGCATGGTTCCAAAGGATAAGGGGTGGGGGGGATGTCAAACCTTGGTTATGGGGAAAAAACCCATGTTTTGTCACCTTGTTGATTTTCCATCTTCCCTTGTCAACCTCTTTAATGCTTCAGCTGGTGGTTGGGGAAGTTATTGCTGAAGTGGTGGTGGTTGTGGCAGGCTGACAGCCTTACCCACTTGCTCACTCCACCCACATCTGCCCATTCTTCTCCCTCACGCACTCATCCTTGGTAAGTTCACCCTACCACGATTTTGGTCTGTCTTCTCCTCACGCAGAGGCTCTTGGCAGTTTTGGGGGTCTCACGCAGATGCTCTTCCTCTCTACGAGTTGCTGAGCACCCACAAATTGCCAATTCGCGTCCTCTCTATTTGCTGGGTATTCTCACGCAGAGAATTCTTTTCCCGTTTTTGGTCTCACGCACAGACTGGTTGGGGCGTTCTTCCCATGTGAGAGTTGTGCTCACTGTTTTGTTTGGGGCTGTTGTTTCCCCACGTTTTGCTGGCTGTGGATTTAACCCACGTATTGGGTTGCTGTTGTTTTCATCCACGTTTTGTGGGCTAGGGTGCTCAAATTCGTTTTGGGTCATTGTTGATTCCCCATGTGTGTTGGCTGGGTCTCCCTGTTCTGGGACTGTGCATAGTTGCCATCAATTTGGTTGTGAAATTGGACCGCTGTTGTTTCCCTGGTTATTTTGCCTTCTTCATAGTGCTGTGAAGGGCTGATATGGCTGCTGGTATGCAGTGGTTGTCCCTTGGACTGTGCTGGCTTGGCTTGTTGTTGACAGCCTGTGAAACCCAGCTGTGATTGGTTTGTTGTTTGTGCCCCCTGGCTATTTCTAAGCCTGCAATTGACCCTTATTCCAGAGGAATCATGCCCAGCTCGGGGGTGGCAGCGTTGCTGAGAGATTGATGAGCAAGCTGGCCTATGGTTGGGTGGAACGTTGCAGCGACGTAGCTGGTTGTGGGTGGATTCTTCTTCTAAAGATAAGTGATGCTGTTCACTGCATCTATGTAATTTATATTGATGATTCGAATTTTGTGATGTGATTGTGTTGCTTCCACTGTATGTTCAAAGAATTATGCATCTGAGTATGCTTGCAAGTTTGATTTCAGCATTTGTTTCCTTTGATAATGCTCATTGGGCTGTTTGCCCGGTTTTATTTGATGTGTTCGTCGCGTCCTCTTCGCCGATTGAGGGACGGGGATGTGACAATTCGAAGCTTTGACCATTGAGCCAACCCTCGTAGGCTCTTTAACTTCACACAATTCTTCGCGTAGAACTCCTCCAAAAATACCAACGTTTCCATGATTGGCAAGGCTTCTAGCTCAAACAACCTATTAACAAATAGGACTCGAATCTTTGTACAATGCTCCAATTCCGGAATGCTCTTCATCTTGACACATCCAGATGCGTACAACTCTTCCAAAGATACCAAATTTTTCATACTTGGCAGTGCTTTTAACTCACAGCACCCATAAACATTTAGAATTCGAAGCTTGGCACATTGCACCAATAACCTCCCAATGTGTAAAACTCCTCCAAAGATACCAATTCTTCCATGCTTGGCAGTGCTTCTAACTTAGAGAAACCATTAACATTTAGGATTGGAAGCTTTTCCCAATGTGCCAAACCTCATATTATCTTCAGCTTCACACATCCATATGCGTAACACTCCTCCAAAGATTCTAACGTTTCCATACTCGACAGCGCCTGTAACTCAGAGCACCAACTAATAGCCAGAATTCAAAGCTTTTCCCACTGCACTGAGTCGCCTATGCTCTTCAGCTTCACACATCCATACGCATAAAACTCCACTAGAGATACCAATTTTTCCATACTTGGTAGTGCTTCTAACTCACAACATCGATTAACATTTAGGATTCGAAGCTTTTCCCATTGCACCCCCTGTATGCTCTTCAGGTTTACGCAACCGCTTGTGTTCAACACCTCCAAAAATGCCGACAGCTGGGAAGGTTCCTGCAGACGACTCAACCAAAAATCTATTTATATATGAATCAAGAATCTAATCTAGAGAAACTGTTCAATTCGATTGAAAAATTGTGGTAATATATTAATATCAACTAATTAAACCAAGCTAACAAAACAAATTTCTAATTACCTGCAATTCGTTTTCCCTTTCCCACAATGTCTTTAACTTGACTGGTTGCAGCGTCTCCATTTGCTTCACTAATAATATCAACTTGTTGCAGCGATAAAAGGCCGGTCTCAAGGAGTGTTCGCGGGCATTTGAAAGTTCAAAATTCAAAATGGGGCCATGCGGCTCCGCGGGCATTTCAAAATTCCAAAATCAAAACATGACAGCGTGGAAACACCGTGGCATAGATCGGTGAATCCCTATTGTCACAACTGTTAGATAAGACCTCTGAGTACTATCAATTCGATGGGCATTCATGGCATGGGTGAGAGATGAATGATGGGAAAGCGTTGCCAGAAACAGTTCCCCGGAAAGAATATATGGTTTTGATGGTCATAGGGATAAGATGTGGATCCATATGCTCTGACATAGGACAGGCTCGCCTTAAAGACGAGTCTGTCCAGTATATAACGCTCACCATACTATATTAGTTTCCTCATTTGTGCTGCTAAAATACAAACACCTAAGAGTTTCTTAGAAGGATTTGATCTGGGTTACATAACATTTTTTAAAAGCATGTTCACCTTGAAAAGTTCACATACATGTAACCATTCATTTTTCCAAAGAAAATCACATGTGTTAACTCCCCAAGACTTCCCTGCATTTCATAAATGATGTCCAATATAAACCCATGAGTGTTTATTATGGCACCTAACTCAGTAGGGACATTGGGTAAGGCATGCGATAGAGGATTCCATACGAGGGTACCAACCCTGGGACCTCTTTCTTGAAGCTCAAAGCACTCAAACTAATGGCGCTAGCCCACCAGGCTGCATACAAGAAGCCTTTCATATTAGCAGGTATGAACATTTTAGATTCAAAGGTCCATGGCAAAACATAAATCATCAACTAGATCACAGAGTTAACAATGGTAACTGTAAAGCACTGTTAGAAATTCACTGCATGTACCACGACAGCCTGCTCTATAATATATATATTATATATAGAGAGAGAGAAAGAGACAAGAAACATGCACACGGTACAACCTACTCTATAATATATATATTATATATAGAGAGAGAGAGAGAAAGAGACAACCGACATGCACAAGGCACACATGCCATTAGAGGAAATTTCAATTCAAAATGGGCCTTTTAACTTTGATTCAAATTCCATGTCATCATGTGTTAGCCAATGAAATTGCTTTAAATTTGAAATACCGTATAGGTATTAAACACTTTTTTAATATAAATTTGGGGATAGGTATCATAAAAAAAAAACTACTTTTTTTGTTTGTATTTTCGACATATCTCCCCATGTTTTTACTCAAATTTCGATCGGGAGAGCTCGTTGGATGCAAAATTAAATTCCGCATCCAATGAGTACCCACTTAGCATACTTTTAACGGACCCTGCTACCCCAAAAACAATAAATACCTGAAAAAATGAAATGATGACATGGTACTCGTCGGATGCGGAATTTAATTCTGCATCCAACGAGCTCTCCCGATCGAAATTTGAGTAAAAACACGGGGAGATATGTCGAAAATACAAACGAAAAAGTAGTTTTTTTCTTTTCTTCCTCCAAAATTAATAAATATTATTTTATTATTTTAACTATTATTTTATTAATTCTTTTTAGGAGGCCCATTTTGAGTTGAAATGTCCTCTAATGACACAACTAACTCTTAATAGATTGACTAATTTTAGTTGTTTTATCGTAAACAATTTAAACCGTAAATTATATATAGAGAGAGAGAAAGAGACAACAGACATGCACACGGCACACATGCACACAACTAACTCTTAATAGATTGACCAATTTTAGTTGTTTAATCCCAAACAATTTAAACCATAAGTTAAAATCTTTCATATTTAGGCTCTAACCTGTACTTCTATACCTATTGTGCTTCATTGGATCAGAAGGTATATTTGAACGTTTTACATGAGTTGAGTCAAATGACTAACTTTGGCAATAATTCATTACTAATTACACTTTGCAAATATTTATATGAAGGATGTAACCCTATGGTTTGTTCTATGACATTTTAGAAATGTATCCATTGTTTCCTTCTACTGCAACTACTTTCAGTGCCCAACATCTCTTTGAAGGTTCATTGTATTGATGAGCATGCAACAATATACTTATATGGTCCAAATCCTATGGTTGCAATCTCATGTTTCTTTTTCCAAATGTTATTGACTTTTTTCCCTTTAGGCGGGGGCTGAATATTGGACACGGTAATGGACCTGATGAACTCAACACTTAATGGAATGTCAACAAGCACAACATTTCAAACACATTTAAATTTTGGAGATTCATAGCACTGTCAAACATCTAAGGTGTCATGATGCTATGTAAGACTCGTTGTTTGGATCTTTATGATGCATATAAGACTTGGATAATTGTTTCCATCTGCGTGATGCATATGAGACATGATAGTTGTTTCCGATCTTCATGATACATATAAGATTTAGATAATTGTTTCCATCTTCATGATGCTATATAAAATAATTATTTCAATCTTCATTATAGGTCATCCAACTTAAAACATTTGTAGCACCAACATACGTTGGAAATGACATGAGTATTCATAAAAATCATCATCAAGGGTTATTCCACAAGTTATACATATGTCGCCATTGTAAGTTTGTAACCATTTTACAATAAAATTCAAGTATGTTTTATTTATCTATCTCACTTGTTGAATCTAATTCTATTCAGTAGAAACCTCCTGTAACCCATTCCCATTGATCTTCAACTGCATGATACAAATTCTAATGA
>LPNX010977022.1:144707-238952 GCA_001517045.1 Pseudotsuga menziesii | reverse complement strand
ACTTCCAGGATGTTTGCTTAGCCACATCAAGCCTTATTTGTGTCATACCACTTACCATACTTGATCTCATGTGCTTCAGCATATACTTATTTGTTCTTGGCATCAATACTCAGAGCCTTCTTGAAGATTGTGAACATCTCATTCTACCCATCCATCATTCAGATTTTTACACCTATCAGTTTTCCCCAGTTGCTCATAATTTTCCTAGTCTAGCCCTATCTCCTCATGGAGCCATTGAAGACTTTTTCCTTGCTATTCCATATGTTAATATTTCTGATATATCATAGTTTTATCAGCCTCATATCAGATCTATACAGGTGCTACATCAGATTGAAAGATTGACATGTGATTCACATCACAATTTTGCAGCTATTCAGGGAATTGGGTGTGAAATAAATTGCCTTATTTTTTGTACTCTTTGGAAAGGAGTATGCACAAATCTCTTTTCCATTTCAGATTATGTTTGCAGATCAGAGTTTGACAGCAGAAAGAAGCATTCAGATAATGCTCCTACTTCATCAGTTGACGAGATACAAGGAGTCTCTCCTCTTCCTTCTTGCAGGTTCTACACTCCAGCGCATGATCATGGAGTTCATGATTTATTCAGCAAGCCCTTCATTCAGAAGCAGTTCATTCAGCTAATTAAAGTGAAGATGAAGATATGTTGAGGACATATTTCAAATTTTGTGCCTTGTCCTATCTTGAGGGAGTATTTTCCCCATGTGGTTTTGCCTCTTTCCTCACTTTTCTGGACATAATAATTGTAAAATGGTGACCATAGCCTTGTTGCTGGGCCCTATATGCATCCATAATTTTTGTCATCCCATCATAAAGTCAGACTTATAGGGGGGTGTTGGAATATATTAAACCCACTCACAACTTAGGATAAAATAATTAATCATTATTTGATTAATTATTCACCCACTAGCTTAATTAGGTGGCACCTTAAAGTCAATGCATGCCATCTATATCCTACGAATGAGTTATTTGTGATTCTGGGTTCATCTAGAATTAGTATGCAGGACCTTATAGCAGATTCTGCTTTTTTCTGCTTTTTCTGCTTTTTCTGCTTTATCCTGCTTTTCTATGGATAAGATAAAAGCTAGTCAACTAGGAAACTAGGTGCTTTTGTTTCCAACCCATCCTCCATTAGTTTTTCTCCATTTTCTAGGATTAGCATGTTACTTCCATCTCCTTGACAAATCACTCATTCTTTTGCCAACTCGTGAGGTCCTTGATAGATTTAGCAAGTGCTTTATCCACCTATGGGGGTTTGCTATATTTTGGTAAGTTAGCCTTTTTGAGCTTTATGAGTTGTTTCCATAAAATTCGACTTCCCCATGAGGGATGTACTATTTATGTACTCTATTATTCATAATTATTCAATGGAAGGATACACACCAATATTCATCTCTTCATTCATGTGATTCAGTCTCTTTTCTTATCTCTAGTTTTCCTGTGTATGCTTGTGAGAATTCTTAGTAGCAAGATCTATTTCCTATGCTTCTTCTTAGAATCATTGAACATAGCATTGATATATTATTTATACAATTCTTATACAAGTCATACTGCATGCAGTAGTCCTTCCTTGCAAAATTAAATAAGATAAGCATTGATAAACAAAAATAACAGTTCACTATATAATTCACACTTACTAGAACAAAAGACAAATATCCATGTGCTTGATAACGTAACTGTGATGGAGCTTTGCTTTCAAGCATCTTTATTTTCACTGTATGCATCAAATACATGAAAGCTGACTATCCTTACATAGCTAGTAGCTGTTAAGAATAATAATCTCATAATCTCATTAGTTAGTCTATTCAGTTAGTCAGTTCCATTATCGGTTAGCCGATATTGTCTAAAACCATCAATTATGTAACATATATATACTATTGTACACTAATAGATAATTAGTTCAACCATTGTTAGTTTGGTTCAACCATTCTTGGTTGTTACTCATCTATTTCTCCTCTCTCCATTTTATTAACATGGTATTAGAGCCTTAGATTGGAAGAAAATATTGCTGCTATATGTGCCCCTTGCTGATCATAAAGCTTCTTCTAAATTGTATGAGAAAGAAGGTTGCAAGAATACATTTCTGCTATATCTGCCCACTTACTGACCATAAAACTCCTGATAACTTGTGTGAGAGAAATATGAATGAATATTTAAGGAATTGTTAAGACACTAAAAGATCCCTGGTGTGAATATTTAGAGTTCATTTGTGGAGACGCGATCTAGTTTGAAAGAATTGAATTCATAGTTGTTCATAGTGCAGTGGCTTCCGGCAACTAGTTCGCCTAAAGACAATCACAGCCAGTGAGGGTATGCAAAGAGCAATTCATCCATGAAATAGCCATAAGTTGATAAATGATAACAAAAATGTTAAGCATTGGTGTGAAGCCAGGTTAAAAGGAAATATTAAAAAAAAATCTTGAAAGTATTTTACCGTGTTATTGAAGTTAAGGAAAAAGGATTTTTCTAGTTTAAAAATGGTTAATGGAATCATGTTTAAGGAAAGGGATTTTATTGATTTTTTTGGTGAAAGTGAGTTTTGAAGAAAAAGCAATAGGATACCTTATTTTTAAATATTTTGAAGGAAATCAAATTGTGAAGAATCCCATTGAAAAATGTGAATGTGAGTTTATCTGTGGAAAAGATGATAAAAATAGTTTCCTTGGAAACAAAGCTGCCAACCGTGGAGAGCAAGAAAATAGGATCGCATATCTATTGAAAAGAGGATCGAAGAAAAAGAGCATATTTTGCCCCAGCTAATGAAACCGTCCCAACTATAGTGGATAAGAAAGTTGCAGAAACCATCAATGAAGTCATTGAAATCACTGTATCATACCGGTATTCTTCAATCAGTGAAGAAAAAGTAGTCTATAAACAATGTATGCCATAAACCTTGAGATAAGCATTTAAGGTATTTAATATATTAATTTTTTTTTTGAAAGGAGTGTATTTGTTATATATTATCAAGACAAACGCCTTTGTTTATATTTTGAAGAATATTTTGTGAAAGGTTTTAAGAAGTTGATTCTCTTAAAGGTTTTAAGAAAGGGACTATCCATGTGAGAAAGATGAAGCAACATTGAAGCTAGAAGTGAAGAAAATTCAAATTGTTGCAGAGAAAGCATGTTCAGAAAAATAAAATTGCGTGAAAGAAGAGAAAACTTTTCCGTTTGAAGAAGTCAGTCCAATATATGTTCAGAAAATCAAAATTGTGTGAGAGAAGTGTTTGAAGAAGTTAGTCCAATATAGAGAATTAAAAATCCGCCCAAAAACATGTGCCTGTTGTTGAAGAAAAGGGAAAAATTCACTCTTTAAATTGTTGAAATCGCTGTTGTGTAAAGTGTGAAATCAGATTTGAAGATAGCATTGCAAATTTGCTGCAAGCTGCAAACAGAAGCCAAGTTATAAACCCGATGAAGAAAGAATGATTCATGTTTGAAATTTTTAAATTTTGGTGTGAGCCTTATTTTAAAAGAATTTTAATTGATATATGTATGGTCAAGAATAAAGATATAAATATATTGAGCTTTGCGAACTCAATATGGTTTCATTGTTGGAATTCGCAACTCTAGAAAAGAAAATTGAAAGAAAACTGAAGAATGACCATGAACATTGAAGTAGAAATCATAAAGATGAAGACATAAATGATAAAGATAAACATAAACACTATTTTGTACATGATCGAGATATCGGGTTGTTGCTTCCTAATGCATCAAGATTGTCTCATGTGGCACAAGTAAATTAATATATTTTTGTAAACTATCATCCTTACATTGTGTTTGTATAGTACAGTGTTTGATTGATTTTGATAAACCCCATAGCTAGAGTACTTTCCTAGAAAACTGGCGAGCATCGTGGATGGTACCTAATTGTTTTGGTAAATGGAAGTATGTCCATAGGGTTTTCGTAAATTCAGTCTATGTACCAATGTTTGTCCCAAAGGTATGGTTGGTTCCTAGTCGGTACTTATATGACAGTTTTTTTGTTTTTCAACATAAAAGATGCATGGCTAATGTAATTGGGAATATGTTGAATGAGGTGCATGATCGGTTGTACCCGACACCTTCGAGTTTCTGAATTTTTCAAGTTTTTTGGTCCATGTTGTAATTCCTTGTCATAGGCATGTTTTTGTCCCTATTTTGTTGTAAGCCTGTTTGTTGTATGATTGCTCAGTAGGCATACTTGTAGTGCTAAGGAACCTAATATTACAGGATTTGATACTCGCTCAGATATTTTTTTGTTTTGTCAAGTTGTGGACTGCACCACCGCTATAGGTAACGGGGATGGCGGGTGTACCCATCACCTAAACTTGATCAAGGTCGAATATAAGAAAAAGCATCTTCAATACATGGGGATTAGTTGATGGACCAGATATATTGCCAACATTTACTATGTTGAAATCCCAAAGATGAAGAATGAATATTAATATTAAGCATAAGCAATCCTAATGAATCTCATGAAAAATGAAGAAGAAGAAAAAGATCAGAAGAATAAACGAAAGAAGAAGAATATCAGAGTGAGAAGCATCATAACATAATTGATCCCCAGAAATCATAAATCAAAGTTGAAAACTGAAAGTCATGAATCAGAGTTCAAAACCCAAAGTTTTTAAAATTCTGTTAAGTGTTTGTAAGCCTAGCCGAGACATTGACCAACAGGCATTTTCATTTCAAAATTTTGCTATTAAAGTATCATACTTAAGCAAGTAACTCTTGAGATTAAGAGGGAGTGTTAAGAATAATAATCTCATAATCTCATTAGTTAGTCTATTTAGTTAGTCAGTTCCATTATCAGTTAGCCGGTATTGGCTAAAACCATCAATTATGTAACATATATATATTGTTGTACACTAATAGATAATTAGTTCAACCATTGTTAGTTTGGTTCAACCATTCTTTGTTGTTACTCATATGTTTATCCTCTCTCCATTTTATTAACAGTAGCAATGTATAATGCATTTAATTTCATTTCTAGGTTAATATTTGAAACCTATAATGAATTTAACTAAAACGTATTTCAATAGCCAATAGAATGCATTTGAATCATCTCTTACAGTGGTGAAAGGTCCACCTACCAAAACAACTTCTAACATTCATTTATGTACCAAATATCGAGGTCACAAACATGTTCGAATCGATATGCAAATGAATGGAATATGCAGCCAAGTGTATATGTGGATCAAACCTGAATCTCACCAATTGAATAGCTTGGCCCAACAACTCAACTAGGCATGATTTTTTTCTTTTCTTGGGTTTTCTGCTGATTAAAGTAAACTAAAATTTACCATAACCTATATTATCTTTCATTTTCCTTAGCACTTGTTCAGCATCTTTGAATAGTTTCCTGTCAATATAGCAATTTAATGTCCTATGAAATGAATTACCTGGACTCTAGTATCTACAGAGTGACCAATAATTCAATTACACCATTGCTCTCATTCCCATCTAAAAGACACCAAAAACAAGGCCTTTTGTTCATAATTCTGACTCCATAAAACCCTATAATTGCCAATCTTGAGCACCGCCCTTACATATGACCATAAGGATCCTACTTTTGTGGCTAGAAGTTGGTCTATGTGCAGGTAGGTTGAATGCACAGTTAAGAGCAGCATTAGCATGATGCAATTGTGATGGTAGAGTTTGCGTGTTGTTTTTAAGGTGTTTCTCCTTCAGAAGCACTTCATCTGAGTAGATTTGTTCATCCTGCACCTTCAGCAGATGCATACAACATTGAGATCTAGGCAGCAGACTGCAGTTTGGATGTGATGGTGCAACAACAATGTAAGAGGTGCATCAGTTTTAGGCATCGTATGGTTTTTGTATGCATGCATGCTAGTCTGAATGTTTTCCAGACTTAGAGCCATATTTAGCATGCTTTTTTAGTTTAGCTTGGATGCTGGATTTTCTTATAATTAATTTAGAAGTGTTTTTCTTAGTTCTGTATTAGATACAGATTTAGCTTTAGGAAAACTGCATAGTAGAGAAGGGTTCTAATAGTTGAGCAGGGCACACTTTTCTAGGTAGGAGGCACTCTATTTTAGGCATCCTCTCTCATGCAACTTAGGCACTTTAACCTAGGTAGAGTTACAGTTAGGAATACCTATTTTAAGTTAGGGGTTGTCCATGGGATGTCTTTATTTCGTAAACTATATCTTATCTTCTTATATAAATGAAATTTATGGTGGAGGTGGCGATTCATTCAATGTTTTGATTGTGTTAGGATTTGAGCTATTGCTATGTATTTTTTTCTTCTTTAGTTATTGAATACATATGCAGTATTGGTGGTTCATACCTGTGTGTATTTTTCTCTTCGTAATTTTTCAGAGTGGTGTGTTTGTACTATGTAGATAATCTACAGTTTTCATTGAAGTTTAGTCTTTCCATTTCCTAGTTGTTAGGTTAATTTTTCTCAGTGCAAAATCTACATACTATGATCTGAAAAATATAACATGGTATCAGAGTGGCATAAATTAAATCTTCCAAGACTCAATGTATGGATAATGTTGATTCATGTGAGAGTAAATTGTTAGAGGATTTTGGTGGTTGTGATTCCTAGCTTCAAAGAGCTTGGCACCCTCAACTCATTTTTTACTCTCAAATACGCAACTAAATTCCATGTATATAGTATGTATGAAGTAGCACTGGAGGAAAAATGTTAAAAATGAAAGCACAACCTAAGACATTAAAAGCAAAATTGTGAAGTTTGAATCCAACCTTTTGAAATTGCAGTAAAAGTATTTAGAGTTAAATTATGATCACATTGTCCCTTTTTGTATGAAGAAGAACATGTGAACTATGATCAAGGCCATGAGAAAAAACCTATTCCATTATGAAAAAAAATGTTCATTCACAACTTAAAATATAGATTAAAACACTTAGAAATACTACACCCACAACTTTTTTTGTCATAGATGTAGAAAATATACCATGTTCTTAAGAGCAGTGTAGCTTTCCTTTTACAAATATAAAGGTTTTCCTCTATTCTATCATAATCATGTATAAAAGTAAATTCAAAATCAATATTCCTAGATTTCACCATTTTTCACTACTGAGTTGCATCATACTGAGCTCAAATTAGATTTATTCACTATGTATCATAATTGTGTCAAGTGTATAGAGAATTATGCATCCTGAATTCATGGATATAGCCTTTTGCCTAGAGCCTCATGTGTCAAGATCCTATGAGAGAATTGCTAATGGAAATGCCAAAATAGAATCAACAATAGAAACAGATGGGCCCATATAGGCATAGAACATAATATTTAAACCAAGAACATGACCAAGTGTCAAACTTGTCAACATTAGACAATTGGTTATCAGCAAGGAAAAATAACTAATGAAAAAATGAATGGCAGATTCCCAGTGTGAAGAGATGGACCAAATAGAAGGAAATAAAGAAGATATGTTTAAAATTTTAAAGAAAATATGACTAGCCAAATATGAAAGTGAAGAGATGAATGAAAAAGAAGCAAATAGAGGATGACAAAATATAACCAACCCTAAAATATGGATTTCTTCATACACCACACTCTCTAAAACCTAGTTCTTCTCCTTGCGATCTCATCAGTGGACTCAAAGTTTAAAGAAAATATGACAAGAAACATCCAAGAGTAAAGCGATGGATGAAAAAGAGGCAAGTAAAGGATATAATATGAAGAAAATGGAAGATTAAATAAAACCCCAAAAGGTATTTCTTCTCATCATGAGCTCATCAATTGAATTAGAGTTTAAAGAAAATATGACAGGAAGCATCACAGAGTAAAGATATGGATGAAAATAAAGAAAATTAAGGATATAATATCAAGAAAACCAAATATTATATAAAACCCCAAAAGTTACACTTCACACTACAAACTATGTCCAAAATGATTGTATGTAAATTTCCAAAACCCTTAAATCGCAAACACATAAATTCCATGTGTGGCCATGGGGTGATGTAGAACTATTGATTGCAGAATGCTCTATAGTAGCATTGAGATGTGTATATCTATGAGGACTTGAGAAAATAGGAAAATTCAAATGAAAACCATAGAAGAATAAGTGTAAATATGTATGCCCTACATGGAAATGGGGTGATGAATAAATGTGAATTGCAGGGTGTTCTAACGGGAAAAATTATTAGAATTTCATCATTAAGCTAGCATTATATTAGGATCTTTACTGAGAGAATAACAATCATAGCAATCAATCAAAAGAGACAATGAACATAGTGTTTATCCTCGGGGAAACCATAAATGGTGAAAACCCTGCAACTTCCTCAGAGATAGAATTAGCACCAAAATAGAAAATCCCCAAAACAATAAGTGATCTCCCGACAGTAGTAACCTTATTCTTGTATAGCCCCAATGTCTTCTCCTTCCTCAACTATGTGCTACACTTGAGTGTGTATGAGTTGTGTGATAAATAGAGACTCCGGTTCTCTATTTATACTAATCCGGACATGACTAAAACCCTACCAAGGCCGACCTCTACTACGAGAGTCTAATAACCCTAGTGCCCCAGAACTGCGGGGACATTAACCGTTAAACAATAGGAGGGTTACCCATAATGACTTGACATGAATTGTTTACATTATCGACCTTCCCGATAGGAACATCAGGGCATGACATAACTCAAGTACATCCCGGAATAAACATCGGGTTACAATATATAAAAAATACAAGTGAAATACATTCTGAAGTTACATATACATCAACACTCCCTCTTAACTAGGAAGGTATTCTTTTGACACAATTTTTGGCACAAGTATTCTTCTCTGTATATTTTGTATCATCATCGAGTCCTCATCATCTTCAAGCCTTCTTCATATTCAATTCATCTTCATCTTCAAGTCATCTTCATCATCAGATCCGGATCATCGCTCAATCTGGATCATCATGGGGCATCATCACTGGATTTGGATCATCACTCGATCTAGATCATCGCTGGACATCATCATTGGATCTAGATCATCACTTGATCTAGATAATTTTTGCTGGATCATCATCACTGGATCTGGATCATCACTGGGCATCATCACCGGTTCTAGCTCCTGATTCTTCTTGTCATAGGAACCTCTACAGAGCCAGTCCTTTTTCATACTAGATGTATCATCTTAGAGCTAGTCCTTTTTCATGCTAGATGAGGCATCACAAAGATGATCCTTTTTCATACCAGATGTGGCAGCTACTCAGAACTAGTCCTTTTTCATACTAGATGAGCCTTCTCAGAGATATTCCTTTTTCATACTAGATGAGGCATCACAGAGCTTGTCCTTTTTCATACCAGATGAGGCATCACAGAGCTGGTCCTTTTTCATACCAGATGTGGCAACTACTTAGAGCTAGTCCTTTTTCATACTAGATGAGCCTTCTCAGATCTACTCCTTTTTCATACTAGATGAGGCCTCACAGAGCTCGTCCTTTTTCATACCAGATGAGGCATCACAGAGCTGGTCCTTTTTCATACCAGATGTGGCAGCTACTCAGAGCTAGTCCTTTTTCATACTAGATGAGCCTTTACAGAGCCAACCCTTTTTCATGCTGGATGTGCCATCTACATAGATCTAGTCCTTTTTCATACTAGACGTGTCTTCCAGAGCCATCCCTTTTTCATGCTGGATGTGGCATCTACACAGAGCTAGTCCTTTTTCATACTAGATGTGTCTTCATAGAGCCAACCCTTTTTCATGCTGGATGTTGCATCCACAGATACCTGACAATGGAAGGAATCAATCCTCTCACCATGTCACAGCTCTTACATCCGACCATGGAAGGAACCAATCCTCTCACCATGTTAGAATGGCATAGAACTTACATCTGATCATGGATGGAACCAATCCTCTCACCATGTGAAAATGGCACAACACTTACATTTGATCATGGAAGGAACCAATCCTCTCACCATGTCAGAAAGGCTCAGCACGGACACATCACTTCCTCTTGGGAGGAACCTCGATCTGGAGAACACCAAGCTTCTCCCTAAAGTAATCAAACTTCACCCTAGCCAATGACTTAGTCAACACATCAGCTACCTGTTCATCCATCGCAACATACTAGAGCTTCACTGCTCCTCTTTGGACCATATCCCTGATATAGTGATACTTGATCTCGATATGCTTCGACTTGTCATGGAATATTGGATTCTCTGACAACTTTACACAACTTTGGTTGTCACAATATATACAAGTATCATCTAATTGGAGATCAAATAAATCAGACAGTAGCTTTCTTAGCCATACTGCCTTACAACTAGCTGAACAAGATGGAACATACTCTGCTTCAGCTGTACTCAGTTCCACACAGGATTGCTTCTTGCTAAACCATGAGATCACACCTGATCCCATACTGAAGCAACACCCTGAATTGCTCTTCCTATCGATGGCACTGCTTGCCCAATATGAATCAACATAACCCTCCAAGTTAATCCTTTGATCAGCCTTATACTTGAGCCCATAATCAACCGTACCCTTCAGGTACCTCAGAATATGCTTTGCCGCAGTCAAGTGAACATGTCTCGGATCTGTCAAGTTTTGGCTCAAGGTGTTCACAGCAAAGCAAATATCTGGTCTCATGTTCGTCAGGTACATCAAGGACCCAATCATCTGATGATACATCGTGGCATCAACTGTCTCTGATGAAGAATCACTCAATAGGTTCAGGTTTGATGCCATAGGTGTGGTTAATGCCTTGCAGTCCATCATCCCAAATATTTTCAGGATCTCTACTGCATACTTTCCTTGTCAAATGAAGATTCCATTTGTAGTCTACCACACCTCCATACCTAGGAAATAATGCATCATTCCCAAGTCCTTCATCTTGAACTCAGTAGCAAGATTTCTCTTCGTATCAGCAGTCAACCCATCCATACCTGTCACAAACAGATCATCTACATATAGTATAAGTATTATCGGGTTTCCATCTTCCACCTTGTAGTGAAGGTTGGAATCTGCTTTACTCTTGGTAAAGCCCAAATTGGATAGAAAGTTGTCAATTCTACCGTACCATGTCCTCGGTGCCTATTTCAAATCGTACAGGGCTTTCTTCAGTCTACACACATGAGACTCCCTGTCATGTGTCTCAAAACCAAGTGGCTGCTCGACATACACTTCCTCTTCTACTACACCATTCAAGAAAGCAGTCTTGTCATACATTTGGTGTATCTTCCATTTCATCACTGTAGCCAAAACAAGTACTAATCTGATGGAAGTGTATCTGGCTATAGGTGCAAAGGTTTCTTCATAGTCTATTCCTTCTTTCTGAGACAACCCCCGAGCCACAAATCTTGCCTTAAACAAGTACTAATCTGATGGAAGTGTATCTGGCTATAGGTGCAAAGGTTTCTTCATAGTCTATTCCTTCTTTCTGAGACAAACCCCGAGCCACAAATCTTGCCTTATAATTTTCAATGCTACCATCTGCAGTTGATATTGTAGATCCATTTGGAAGTTACAACTGACTTCCCTTCTTGTCTTGGGACAACATCCCAAACATCATTCTTCATGATCGATTGATACTCTTCGATCATCGCATCCTTCCATTCTTTTCGTTCTGCCGCTTCTTCATATTTGGAAGGTTCTTCATCAATGAAGTCACATAGTAAAGCTACATAACTGGAACAGGATCTGGTCCTTTTTATTTCTCTTAGATTCTCTTCTGGAACCCCATATCTTTTCACACCTTGGATAATCTCTCGTACCCAAGCATGTTTCCTTTTGTGAGGATTCTTCTCCTATGGTGGATCTAGAGGTCTTTGTGGTTCTTTAAATTCTCGATCTTCTTCTTGAATTTCTTCGTTCATGATTGTATCATGAATTTTGGGAGCTTCTGCTTCTTCAGGTTCTTCAGCAGGTTTCTTTCTGGATTTGATGTAGGCTGAATCTTCATCAAATGTTACATCCCTGATGATGTCAATCTTTTTGAACCCTGGGAAGTATATTCTGTAAGCCTTCGATATTTTAGAGTATCCCACAAATATACTCTTCTTTCCTGAAGGATCTAATTTTGTTCTCTTCTCTTTTGGAATGTGTATGTACATAGGATAGCTGAATATTCTGAGATGGCTGACTTCTGGTTTCTTGTCGGAGAAGACTTCTTTAGGAGTCTTGTTTTCGAGTACTTTGTGTGGAGTACGGTTCTGTACATACACTGTTGTTCTGACTGCTTCTACCCAAATATGCATAGGAAGATCTTGATCATGAAGCATAGCTCTTGCAGCTTCCATGATAGTTCTATTCTTCCTCTTTCCAACCCCATTCTGTTGTGGATTGTAAGGAGTGGACAACTCCCTCTTAATCCCTGAGTCCTTACATATTTCCTTGAACTCATTTGAAGTGAATTATCCGCCATTGTCTGATCGAAAAGTCTTAATCTTCTTTTCAGTCTGGTTCTCGGTCAAGGCTTTGAATTCCTTGAACTTGCTAAACACTTCATCTTTATTCTTTATGAAGTAAATCCATGTCTTCCTAGAAAAGTCATCAATAAAAGAAACATAGTACACATACCCGCTTAGTGAGCTTGATGACATTGGTCCGCATACATTGGAGTGGATGATTTCCAAGATTCCTTTTTCTTTTCTCTTGCTACTTGGAAATGTCTTCTTTGTGTTCTTTCCTTTCACACATCCTTTGCAGACCCATTCATGTTTTGCTTGAATTTATGGAAGACCTTCAACAGCTTTGATTGCAAGTGGTAGTGCTCTATAATGTACATGTACAAGCCTTCTATGCCAAATTTCATTTGGTTCTACTGTTTCATGATCCAAATCTTGAAATGGTTAGCCCTTCAACTTGTATAGACCTCCTTATTGTTCTCCAATCATGATTGCATCGTCAAAAGTATTTCCCTTTGGAGACATAAGAACTTGGCCATCTACAAAAGAAACCCTCATTCCTTTTGCATCCAATGCAGATATGGAGAGGAGGATCTTCTTTAGTCCTAGAACAAATAATACATTCTTCATCTTTAAAGACTTTCCAGAGTCTAGTTTATATAAGGATTCACCACTACCTTTTATTGGATATTGGTAGTCATCCCCAAGTTTCACCTTGTGAGGTTACTCATGTTCAGATATCTTCACAAAGGATTCTTTAAATCTCATCATGTGCTTGGAAGCACCACTATCTATAAGCCAATCATTGCTTCCATGTGAAACAGTTCCCGTGAGAGTGGAGATTAGAACATATTCATCCTCACTTGAAGAGTCATCACTCTCTTATCTGATTCTCTTTGTGGAAGGTTCATCATCCTCTGCAGCATGGGCATGTTGTCTTCTCTTGTTTCGCTTCTTCCTTAGATTTCTTTTGTTAGGGAATAATTTGGATATGTGACCTTTCTCATCACATGTGTAACATCTAATAGTATTTAGATCTTTTCTAGAGTGTGAGATCTTACCTTTGGAGTGATAATTGCTCCTCTTGTTTTTCTTGGAGTGAACTATGAAAGCTTGATCTTCACTACCCATATTCTCTTCTCGAGCTGCTATCCAGGATTCTTCTTGAGAGAATTCTTCCCATAGTCTACTGAACTTTACTAAATTATTTCTAGCACAGATTCCTTAAATTAAAGAGTCCCATGATCTAGGGAGACCATTCAAGGTGGTCATCACAATATCTGCATTTTCCACTTCTTCATCTACTACTTCTAGCTGCTCCTTGATCTGAGAAACCCTTGTAAAGTAATACTGAATAGTCTCAACATTCTGGATCTTCACATTCTTCAATTGGTTTCTCAAAGTCATCTTCCTGTTTATGTTCTTCCCTTCAAACAATTTGGTTAGGGCATCAAACATATCTTTAGGTGTCTTGAGGGAGGACACCTGTGGTATGAGATGATCCTTGATAGAATAAACAATGATTATCTTTTCCATAACCAACTTCTTCTTATGCAAGGACTTAGCCTCATCTCCCTCCGGAACTGTAACCTCCTCGTTGATATAGGAGTCCAACTCATTATGTTCCAGGACCAGGGAGATCCTTTACTTCCAAGCTCGGAAGTTATCAGCTCCCTCAAGATTTTCATCAAGCTTGGTATGATGAGACATCTTAAACTGAGAACCTCAAATGGAAATACAAAATATTTAGATCTTACCAGGTCAAGATGTCGTATCTGGATTTGGAGCTGAAATCCTGCAGTGCTGGTTCAATAGCAAATTAGGGTTTTTCTTTTCTAGAGATCTGTCCACCCAAATGCCCTAAAATTTATCCATAACTTCAATTTTGGGGAGGATATCAATCCAGGCTTCGGCTCACTGAAAAATTCCTCTTCTGTGAAAATCCCTAATTTTTGGCAGTAGTGTTGGGTCCAAAACTGAAAAACCTCATAATTGGATTCTGCTTCGATAGAAAGATGCACCCTAAGGAGGAGAGTTATTCCACTTTACTTTTGCTGAAAATTTGTGGAGGAAGATCCGCAAACAAGGAATACCTAGTTCCTGTAGCTGCACAGTGTCTTCTTCTCAGGTTAGCTCTGATACCATGTTAGAATTTCATCATTAAGCTAGCATTATATTAGGATCTTTACTAAGAGAATAACATGAACATCAACCAAACACAAGAGACAATGAACAAAGTGTTTATCCTTGGGGAAACCATAAATGGTGAAAACCCCGCAACTTCCTCAGAGATAGAATCAACACCAAAATAGAAAATACCAAAAACAGTAAGTGATCTCCCGACAGCAGTAACCTTCTTCTTGTCTAGCCCTAGTGTCTTCTCCTTCCTCGACTATGCACTACACTTTAGCATGTATGAGTTGTGTGATAAATAGAGAATCATTAGAGGAAATTTCAACTCAAAATGGGCCTCCTAAAATGAACTAATAAAATAATAGTTAAAATAATAAAATAATATTTATTAATTTTGGAGGAAGAAAAGAAAAAAACTACTTTTTTGTTTGTATTTTTGACATATCTCCCCATGTTTTTACTCAAATTTCGATCGGGAGAGCTCGTTGGATGCGGAATTAAATTCTAAATCCAACGAGTACCCACTCTGCATACTTTTGATGGACCCCGCTACCCCAAAAATAAGAAATACCTAAAAGAATGGAATGATGACATCATCATTCCATTTTTTCAGGTATTTCTTGTTTTTAGGGTAGAGGGGTCCGCCAAAAGTATGTCGAGTGGGTACTTGTTGGATGCAGAATTTAATTCCGCATCCAACGAGCTCTCCCGATCGAAATTTGAGTAAAAACAAGGGGAGATATGTCAAAAATACAAACAAAAAAAGTAGTTTTTTTTATGATACCTATCCCCAAATTTATATTTAAAAAGGGTTTAAGACCTATACTGTATTTCAAATTTAAATCAATTTCATTGGCTAACACATGATGACATGGAATTTGAATAAAAGTTAAAAGGCCCATTTTGAGTTGAAATTTCCTCTAATGCTAGTTCTCTATTTATACTAATCCCGACATGACTAAAACCCTACCAGGGCTGACCTCTACTAGGAGAGTCTAATAACCCTAGTGCCCTGGAACTGCGGGGACTTTAACCCTTAGATAATAGGAGGGTTACCCACAATGACTTGACATGACTTGTTTACATGATAGACCTTCCCGATAGGAACATCAGGGCATGGCATAACTCAAGTACATCCCGGAATAAACATCGAGTTACAATATATAAGAAATACAAGTGAAATACATTCCGAAGTTACATATACATAAACAAAAATAACAGGGTTTCAAAGCTCAGTCAATTGGTTCTCGGTATCAATCTGGGAGACAAGTTGCTGCTTAATCCTCGATTCAATATGTATTTTCTACTGGAATTTACTCTTAAACTTGGTCAGTTGGCATGGGATCTAGATCTGTATATGGATAGGGAAAGGGATAAACTCTACTTGCCATTCATCAGCTGGAAAAGGGACATGACCAAACAAAATTCAAAAACAATTAAATACACAAATTCAAGGATATTTGAAATAACCCTATTTGGGAAACAATTTAGGGAAAATTTGCACGAAAAGGATCAAACACTGATATAACCCTCCGAGAGATCAAAACACATAAACAAATAATGAGGTGTAAATTATAAGGCGATGCACATACCTGTGGAGATCGAAGTGGCAGTGGTCGATATGATATATTGGGGTTTCAAGATTTTTTGTTGCTGGTAATAACACTCTAAAGTACTTCATTCCCCAACTAATTCAACTGCTAAAGATTTTCCATAACCGATATTGGGGTATCAAGATTTTTTGTTGTGGGTAATAACACGAGAATGTACGTCATTCCCCGACTAATTTAAACATAGAAGGCTTTCCATAATTCGAATATGGATTGATTCCTAATATGTATTGTGTTGTATTTTGTAAAAAGTATTTATTTATTTATTATTTTTTATATCTTATTTAGTTTTTATATGTTTTTGTTTTTAGATTGGATATATATGATATATAGTGTACAATATATTACAATGTATAATATTGTGGCTTAAAAAAATATTAAATGATTATATAAATATAATTAGAATTAATATAATATGGAATTTTTGTTCATTTGTAGTCATTTGTAATTGGATTTGGCTTTATTGTTTAAGTATCATGATGTCCCAAAGATCATTGAATGAAACAATTATTTTCATCTTATGCTTTTAGGTTAGATAACCTTTTGGTTAAATACTTCTTCTATCTAGTTATGTTATTCATTAAATTTTGCGAAATAATTGTTTCTCTCTTATAATATCATTGAATCATAAGTATATCATGCTGACATTTCACACGTGGAAACTAATAATGAGGTGCTCCAAAAAAGACCATTTTAAAAGTGTTTACCATAGGTGCATTGAGTGTCTAGTGGTCTCCTTTGGGATTTAAATCTAGTTGATTTTACTCCATTCAACCTGAGGAATTTTAAACTATTGCTCTACCCAACAAGCAAACAATGAAGCTATAGCTATTTAATTAGTGGGTTTTTTTATATGCCAATGTTATGTCCAAGGTAACATATAGTTGGGTTGCATTAATTCAATTTTTTTAATATAGGGACGGGTAAATATATATTATATATATGTTAGAATTTACTAAATTCTAACACTGCAGATGGATTATGAGACCCCCTAAAGGGGGTCTCAGAATCCATCTGCAGTGTTTGGGGGTCTCAGAATCCATCTGCAGTGTTGGAATTTAGTAAAATCTACAAATTCATTGTCAAATTTGTAATTTTTTTTGTTGCCGGAGTGACAACTAAAAATGACCAAATAAATGACCAATTGTTATGTGGTCATTTTTAGTCTAGATATCCTATGACCAAATTTGGTCATTTATCTTGGTCGTTTTTAGTTGATTTTTATCCCATGACCAAAAGTGGTCATTTATCTTGGTATTTTTTAGTTAGCTCACTTAAATTTATCAATTTTGGTCATTTATCCCTTGAACAAAACTGTGGTGACCAAATATTTTGGTCTTTTGGTCACTAATCTCTCATTTTCCACTAGTGTTAGGATCAACAATTCTTAAAACTGGTGCAGTAATTAATAATGTTTTTAATTTCTTAAAAATTTCTTCACACTTTTTATTCCACTCGAATTTCTTTCCTTTATTCTATAAATAAGTTATGGGATTTGCGATTCTTGAGAAACCCTCAATGAATCTTCAATAGTAACCGGTAATCCCCATGAATGATCACATGTCAGTCACATCCTTTGGGACAAACCATTTTTCAATTGCTTTTATCTTTTCTAGATCAACTGAGATTCCCTCTTTAGGTATTACATGGCCCAAGTATTGTATTTTATCTTTAAAGAAGTCAGACTTACTAAATTTAGCATAAAGCCGATGTTCCCTTAATACTTGTAAAATAATTTTTAAGTGCTCCTTGTGTTCTTCTTTAGACTTAGAATAAATTAAAATATCATCAATAAAAATAACTACGAATTTATCGAGATACTAATGCAATACATTATTCATTAAACACATGAAGACTTACAGGGAATTAGTGAGCCCAAATGGCATGACAACAAACTCATAGTGACTGTATCTGGCCCTAAAAGTTGTTTTAAAAATATCTTCATCTTTAATTTGAACTTGATGATAACCAGATCGTAAATCAATCTTTGAAAATATTGTTGCTCCGGTTAGTTGATCAAATAGATTATATAAGAGGGGAAATGGGTATCTATTCTTAATGGTCATTTTATTAAGATGACAGTAATCAATGCATAAGTGTAGAGTACCGTCCTTCTTTTTAACGAAAATGACAGGTGGTCCCCAAGGAGACACGCTTGGTATTATATACTTTTTATCAATAAGTTCCTTTAGCTATGCTTTTAATTCATTTAGTTCCAAAATATTCATCCGATAAGGAGCTTTTGAGCTGGGCACTGCACCAGCTACCAACTCAATAGTGAAATCTAATTCCCTTTTCGGAGGCAGTCCCAGAATTTCTTCTAGAAATACATCCGAATACCCCCTTAGGATTGGAACATCTTCCAGTTTTAGTTTATCTTCATTATTAATATGTTCTTCATCAATTACAATTACAGCAAAGGATTTACAACCCTTCTAAACATCTTTCTTTAATTGCAAGGAAGAGATTTGTCTGATAGTTTTTTTATAGGAATTCGTGTTACGGTTACTGTTTCTCCTTCATTATTTACACAAGAAAAAGTTTTATCAAAATAGTTCAAAACTACTCTATGTTGTTCTAACCAGTCCATACCAGTTAACACGTCATAAGAGCCTAACAAAGTACATTTAGCTTCATAGAAGTTTCAAACTGATTCATAAATACAGTGCAGTCCTTTACAAAACTAATCACTTTTCTTTTTGCTCTTGTAGCTAGTTGAACTAGCCATGAATTTGTAAACTTTTCTACTGATAAATTGCATTTTTCTACTAAACTAGGAGAAACATGAACCAGGCTATCCCCTGGGTAAATTAAGATAGAAATGGGTGTTTGATTCACCTTACCTTTTACTTCCACCAAGGAAATTTGATAATTAGCCTTCTTGTTTTCCAGTGTTGCGTTGATCCTGGGCATTTCCCTTGCTAAGTCACCAAGAGTCATCTCTTCCTGCACTATATGAATGTTGCTAACAGTCTTCTTTCTATTAGCGCATACTAATGCATAATGAGTTCCATTACAATCTCAACACTTTATTGATTCTTTACATTCATTATTCTTAATGTAGTTGTTGTGATTATTAGCAAGTTCTTTATTTCTAGAGCCATTAGGGTTTGACTGTGAGTTCCATTTATTTCTTTGGAAATTCTTATTAGGAAATTTATGTGTGTTATTATTCCGAAAATTGTGTTTAGATGTGAAATCCTTCTTTTTATGTTCAAAATTATTAGACCTCTTGGCCTTCCAGTTTGGAATGCTTACCATTTTTCGGTTCTGCTCATAACAAAACTTTGCCTTTCGCATTGCCTCCTCAAGGGTTTTAGGGTTATCGTATTCAATTCTATCTTTAATGTGAAAAGGTAAACAACTCAAAAAATGATGCACCTTGGGCTTCTCGTCCACAATGTAAGGCACGTAATGTAGTAAACTTAAAAATTTACTGTTTAATTCCTTCATGTTCATAGTTACCAACTTCAATTCATAGAATTCTTTAGCTCACTCTTCATAATACTGTTCCAACGGAAAATTACTTTTAAAGTATTTTTAAAGGTACTATAGTTAATGTTCTTTTCCTTGATACTTTTTACTCATTTTAAATCCTACCACCAGATATATACATTTCTAGTTAAGTTGTAAATGGCCATTCTTACTTTTATCTGGTTGGAGTAATTATAGATTTGAAAATACTTCTTCATTCCAGACAGCCATGATTCGACTTGCACCCCTTTCTCAGTTTCACTGGTGAAAGTTGGTGGTTTTATCTTTTTAAATTCTCCCAAAATTTCCTCATAAGTCTTATATTTTATTTTTCTATATCGGTAATTATCTTCACTGCTTTTGCTAGAGTACTGGTGATTCTTCATGTGTGAATCACCATAAATTTCAGAGGATGAACAACTTTCAATTTTATAATGTTTGAACTTTTAAATTTTATGTTGGTAGGACATATTTTTAAATCCTATCTATTTATCCTTCCCTTCACTCTGAAATTTTTCCATTAGTATCTGGTTCAGCTCCTCTTGAGCTCTTAGAATTCTTTCATTCTCTTGTTTTACTGTTTCCATTTCAGTTCTTAATTATTCAACAGTTTGTAATAATTATGAAGAATTTTTGGTTACTTCTTCCTTAACATGTTCTTTTCTAGAATTACTTTGTTCGTTTAATGGGGAACCTTCATCTTCATATTCCTCGAGTCTTTCCATACCTGCAGTTCTAGATCAGAAAAATTTTCTGGTAATAACATTTCAATAATAATAATAAATCAGTACGGATGAATTTTGTTTATTGTTTGTCCATGCAGGTTGAGCCACATTCAGGCCTAGTGTCTGAACGTGTGCTCTGATACCATATGTAATACCCCAAATTTTCATACAAATTTAAAAATTTTCTTGTGACAATTAATGTTTAAAATCATCGATTAAGAGAGTGACTTAACTGTTAATAGTTAACATCCTAAACGGTCTAATCTAAAAACTAAAACAAATTCCTTTATTAATTTCTATAATTTGCATTCTTCACTATCTGCATTCAAAATTAAGTGCTGAAAGATTGATTTAGTAAGTAAAGATATGAAGTAGTACGAGCTGGAAACAAATGTTTGTTTACTATGTACTAAAGTTTGTCTCCTGCTTAAATGAAGAAACTTCAGTTCATGCCGGAGGCTTACTTATCTCTTTAAGCTAATGTAGTGCAATGATGATTCTTGTTACAGGTCTTTTTACAAGTAACTTTTATTTCCAGTTTTAGGCTCATGAATTTAAATTTGTCAACAGTAAAATCAAAGCTAGGGTAATCATTTAATTTTAAATTTTTTGACTAGAGTAGGTACTGCATGACTCATTCTTTTCGTATATTGTTATTATAAACTTTGTTTGTTTTCTACATTGCTGAAGTATGAACTTGTCGTTTTCAACAGTCAAAACTCGCTAAATCTAAAACCTCTTGTTTAGGCTTGCAGATAATATTATTGCTTTGGTTTAAGGGATGGAAATTTCATTACTCTAAGAACAAAAGAAAATAAAAAACCTTGCATAAACTAATACTCACTATATGATTTTTATATTATAAGTATAAACCCTATTGATGCAAAAACTAAACTATAGTACCTTTCACTACAAAAATTTACCCCAAAATCTGACACCTTGCATGTCTGAAATTTGACACTTATCTGTCTCCTTTTCGACACATACACCTTTTTTTTGCCATCAGTGGCATAACATCGGATCTTCGACATGTGACTAATGTGGGTCAAAGATATGATAGACCATTGTGTCGCATATCTGACTATATTTCCTTACAAAGTGTCAATCAAAATTGCATAAAGCGTCGTCAATCCGACGGACAGAATGGCACTGTCGTCAATATTTTTATCCAGCAAGCATCGGTTAACTGACGCCATCCGACACTGAAAGAGTCGGCCTTCTAACGTGGACCAACACTAGAACCGTTGTTCGTCCGACTTGTGGAAGTGTCAGAGTCATTCCATGGTCGTCGAATGTATTTACCAGAGTATCGGAAGCATGTCGAAAAAGTGACACCTGTTGATGGATTTTAAAAAAAATCCAAAGATTAACTAATGAACATTAGAAATACATATTGAACTAATTAAGACAAGTGTTGAAATTCAGGGTTAGGTTAGGATTTGATATAAGATAATTAAAATTTTATACTTTAATGCATAACCCAAAACTAAAAAAGAGCTAGATAGAGAACAACTAAAGAACAACGATAATGAACTATAACAATGTTGGTTTAGATCTAGTTTGGATCTTCCTTATACTCAGATACTTTTAGGGTAACATATTGTCATTGAAAGGACAAGTCACCAAAGGATCAGATGGCATACCTTGTGAGAGAGATAAAAGATAGATTGTAGTAGGTTAAAGGTTAGGCTGCAATAAATGGCAGGCCTTTAGGATAGTCCTAAATGAAGCAAGATAGATTCTCCTTCAAATGAAAAAAGGAATCCAGCATCCTTAATCCATACACGTAGAGACAATCTTTAATGGAATCAACTTGTTGCAATAGGCAAGACAAAGGTAAGGTAGAATTAGTAGTTTAAATAAGGTTGCAATCCCCTTCCATATAGTCCACAGAAGGTCATGAAAAATAGTCCAACAAGATCACAATTTATTTTAGCATTCCATAAGGAGATCACACCCATCCTTAGAAACCCAAAAATAAGTCATTCCCATCCTTTATAACAGCATTAGGTTCATGACTAAATTCAGTGAACAACAACAAGGTGATAGCCTACTCCAATGAGCATCAACAGAGTCACAGACTGCTCTAATGAGCAGCAACAAGGTCAAGGGTCAAAATTGGGAATCCAACAAGGTCATGACTAGTAGTAAGAAGGTACTATTCAACCCTTAGTTTCCACAAGGAGGTTATGACCTACTCAAGAGCAGCAACATGAAGGTTGACCCAAATCACGAGGTCACGGGACAATGACAACCCAACTAAGTGTCACCAAGATAGTCATGGACCAACCCTAAGGGAATCAAAGAGTTAAAAACCTAGCAAGATAAGAGTTGCACACTCACAACTTAGAAGGAGAAGGGTTACAAAGTCTGGGCCCAACCCTAAGGGCATCAAATAGCTCATGGCCCAGTAAGAGAAGAGTTACACAGTCACATCCCAATAGGATAAACTACTTCAACAAGGGGGTCTCATAAGTTTATTTGGAATTTGGTAATCCAAAATGGATCTGAATTAATCCCTCTTCCAAATTTTGTAACGAAAAAAATCCTTGGAAAATTTTGAAGTCAACAATCAACTTAAAAGCTAAAGGCCAACAAGAAGGTGAAATGAATCACTATGGTTGGCATTTCAAGGTAACATTATCATAAACAATGCTTGTTTGATGTAAAGGCAACCAAAGGGATATCGAAAAAAATAATGCTGGGGAAGAATATGGCCAGTAGCAGAGGAATGAGTACTAGGAGTGAAGCAATCTGCTTAAAGATTGAAGGACGAAGAGGATTCCTAACATGTCCACAAGAAACAAAGATCATATTTGAACTAGAGCAATATGTAAATTGCTGCCAGTGAGTAAGAATACATGAAATTTTGATGAAAGTGTATATCTCATCCTTTTTAACAATTCCTAAGCATAATTAGAACCTGCCATTGCTGGTTTTCCATTTGGGTTTACAGAATAATCTGGTGTCGAATGTGTTTAAATGCTTTGTGACTGAGATCAATCCAGTTGATCACTGATTTAATTAATGGATCAGCTACAACACTTTTTCTTTGCTGGCTAGCATCTACAGCCCAATTTTTATTTGTTCTATTTGCTTGGTTAATGTATTAGCTGGTGCATTGTGCAATAACATGCTATGTAGCCAAACATCTTCAATCCCTGGTGCAGTATGCTTTACATATAGCAAAGCCCCATTATATATATATATATATATATATATATATATATATAATTCATAGACTAATACTAACGAATGGTTGGTTTACTTGGTGCTCTATTTAAGTTTTGTGTGCTTAACTAGTTAGCCACAACCATCACATGGCACAGGGGAATAGTTATTAATTAAGTGCCGAGTTTGCACATTCATTATACAGGTGCTAACGGAAGTGACTCCTTAAAGCAATTCGTCTCAAGCTTTGCATGGAATTATCTATTTACAGCCAGTGTTATATACATAACTACTTGAGTGATCAAGTATTTGCAATTATTTCTAGCCATATATAATGTTTGTGTAATGTTTAACTGTCATACTATTTCTGAATTGCAGAATTCCATGCATCTTATTAGCCGCTGGTTTTTTGACTAGGCAAAGTTATAAATATTATAATGCAATAAATAGAGTTGGAACTCAGTTGAGAAACAATCTCGGGCTACTAGTTTTGAATTGGTGTAAACAATTTTGTTTATTTGAGAAGCATTGCAAGGATATAAGACCATTCCTTGGTTGAGCATCCATCCAGTGGAAGGCATTGCGAATCCATCTAGCAAAGCTTGAAACCAATTAGAGTGGAGCCATTCATTCATCCCTTTTGGTGAATAGGAAGTAGAGAACAGGAAGCTTTGAACCCAGCATTTACAGGATAATGGCAAAGAGTAAAAATTTATTTTGGACTCAATGTTGATGACACTGACAGGCCATAGGCCTACTGTTTGTTTTGGTTCATCTTGCTAGGCTATGACTTTAAATTACTCTCATCATAATAATCTTATCTCTATTATAATATTCTAAGACTAATCGATTATGCCAAATAAAGAGAAAAGTAAAAGTGAAAAATACAAAACCTTCAAATGAAACCTTAGTTTTACGCAAAACAACTATAATCCAATTTGATGGAAATCAGCCATGAATTGAACGTAAAAAAAACCCAAAGTAATCTAACAAAGAGTGAATGCACATAGAACAAGGAAATAAATGATATCACTAGATGTCAAAACGGGTGTTAATAGCCTCCAACAAGTAGAAAGGTTATCCACATGCACAATTTTATTAATAATTATGAGTATCTATCCACTGACTATGAGAATAGATCTCCAAGTGGCTAGGTCAAGATTTGCATCATGCACCCAAAGGGAAATAAGTAGACTTGTCCTTTTTTTTGTCTTACATTGTATTTATATATGGTAACATGATTGGATAAAAAGGTGCATAAGTTTAGGTGCGTCTAGTAGACCTACCACTACCTCTATTTATTGTGACATAGGCTTCAATATGCAAAGCTTCGAAATATGGATTAGAAGTGAGAAAAATAAACAAATCAATTTATTGATAACTTTTAGGATCATGGTTATTTGTTGATATTATTCTCTTACCCTACCATTATGTTACAAAAGAATCCATCTATGAATTTACTCTAAAGCATATGTATGATTTAGTGGGATAAAGTAGGAAATGCACCCTATGTAACATTATTATTGGATGAAATTGTGCTCAAGTCCAGGTATGTACACAAGTGACGAGACTATAAGTAAGGAAAATCAGCTAGTCAGGTTATTGATATTTTTTAGATTATGGTAATTTATTGGTAGTATTCTCTTACCCTACTATCATGTTGCAAAGGAAGTCATCGATTGAGCTTGTCTAGATTTAGTACTAAGACCATTCTTACATATTGGATGAAATCTTCCACCATTCACAATGTTCAATTATAACTGCAAAGAACTAATGTTTTCATAAGCTGATACATGAAAGTTAGGAGGCAGGGAGAGTATACCTCTAGTCTCTTCATTTCAGTTTCTGCTTTTATTTTTTGATTACTTTCTCAGGCTTACAAGAGAATCGCATGGCCATGTATTTAGCCTACTCTGCCTCCTCCCATGCTGCAACCCAAGCCTATAGGACATTCAATTTAGCATGTTCCATATCATTAGTGTTGAGTGATTTAGAAGCATCTTTATCTTAAAATTCTTTACTAGCCCATCCCATGATATTTGACTTTCCCAAATTCTGCACCTAGAGCCATAATTTCCCTTCTAGTGCTTTCATGCACTTCCTTCTCTGATAATTCGTGATGGTTTTTCAGGCCCAGTTGAGAATTTTTTACTGCCTCCACTGGTGCTACACATCTTTCTAGAGTAGATGGTTGTAAATTAACAAGGCTCGTAGTTGAAGGTGTTGTAGCTCTAAGAGGGGTTCTTGTTATTGAACGCTCTTGGCTTTCAATAGGGTTCATTTCTGTCCCCATATCCCTCATGGAATCTGATCTCACATTTGAAGTTGGAGGGGTGTAGGATAGGTGTTTAGTGGTTGGGTCTGTGATGGGATTATCCCCCATTTTTCTCTTTTTATTATTTATATGATTCACATTTAACCCTATTTCAAATTCTGCATTTCCCCATTTCTCCCAAACATTACTACCATGATATCTCACTCTAAGACATTTTTAGGACAATAGTGTTGGAGATAGCAATCCACACCTTTATATGCAACCAACATGGATTCCCATCACAAAAAGAGAAATAACCTCAGTGGTAAAGCAGTTTATCAACCGATGGTGGATCATAGCTTTGATTCCTAGCATGTCCAATTTTCAATAACGTAACACAGGAAAGTGGTTGGTGATGGAAAGGAGACCTGAGCCAAGGTGTTATTTGAAGGTGAATTTTTAAGATAGAAATCCACACCTTGTAAACAAACCATTATGGATTCCTAGTATTTAAAGGGGTGAAGCTTAATGGTACAACAACCCATTGGCCAAAGGTAGCTCCTGTGTTCAATTCCTATTCTATCTTGTTTTCAACAAGTGATATTTGTTGTAGTCAAAGACACATCCAATTAGGATATGTGTAATTTGTGAGCTAAAATGACACTATCGAGGGACACACTAAATGTATTTAGTTCAATTATTTTAGATGCATTTAATATATCTCAGTCACCAAATGTGAAGACCCTTTTCATTTAGGGCTTAACACAACCACAACTCAGCTTAAGATGGGATGCAAACAAGTCACTTCTAGAGAGGTAAGGTCAAATCATCGATGACCTACTTACAAGAGGTTACCACAATTCATATTAAGGTTGAGGGAGAAAATCATAGTCCATATCCCAGCTAGGAGAGATCAAGACAATCACAACCCACTAGGATAGTTCTTACACGGTCACATATCACTAGGATAGGTCTTACACAATCACATACCACTAGGATACACATTCACATCCCACTAGGATAGTTATTACAGAGTCACAAGCCATTAGGATAGGTCTTACATAGTCACAACCCATAAGGATACACAGTCACAACCCACTAGGATAGTTCTTACACAGTCACAAGTAAGGTTTAGTAGCCTCAAAGGGATGAAGTCCAATCTAATAGTCCAACAGCATTCCATGACTACATTGCATACATTTCATATAAAGTGTCTGTATCAAAATATTTAAGGCTCAATTTTCTCAATTTTTTGAAAAAAAAAGACTCAAATAAACTAGCGAGGTATATACCAAACAAATATTATATAATGGTTTCTTTTTATGCTAATGAAGAATCATCATTTGTATTAAATAACAAACATCTATGTGGAAAAAAAACATTCAATTACAAGGCAGTCTTTGAGTTGCACATGTCGCATAGTTGTATTGTTTGGTCATATGAACATGTATGCGTATCCATTTGAAAAATTGTGAAGAAAGTAAACTAAATCAAATAGTGACTCCAGCTAGATGCATATGAATATAAATCCCAATCACACCATAAACCAACACTCTATAGACTTGCTGCACCACAACGAACATAGTATTTATTCCCTTCTATATTTAGTAACTCTTCATGTATAAACACAAAAAAGGAATCAATTGACCTGTGAATACTAGTGGGCAATATGCTCTACAGTGTTGAAAATTTAGAAATTATTTCAAAATAAAATCAACAAAACATAATTACTCCAATACCTGGATTATGACATCCCACCACATGAACATGCTATCATCACCTGCTGAAAGTAATGAAGTTTGTCCTATGAAGAATACCTCACCAATATAATAAATGGAGACATCCATTACAAAACTAGTGGTTAAAGGAAATGTTGATCCTTTGAATAGTTCCTTCCATCTTAGCTACAATATGCTATTGAATCATATGCATTACAAGGACGGTGGCATAGAGACTGTTGAAATAATATTTCTACAAGTTCTAGTTTGATCATGAGCTTCGCATTCTTCATAAATGTGTGAAGGATCTAGGGGAACAATAGATGATGGGTATGGTCTTGTTGGAAAAGATTGATTTAAAAGTTAATGAGTGGATCTCACCTGTACATGAAGCGACTCATGGAAAAAATGTTAGGACTTTGCTTATCAAAATGGATCAAACATGAAAAAATTCAACATAGGAAAATAAGGAAATGTAGGACTCTGTGGATTAGATTAGAGTCCATAATCCAACAAACCATGGCAATTTAACAACGCAAAATGAATAAGCATTTGATGAATGCATGCTTAGGTTCTTGAAGAGGAATCTAATCCTCAGGATTTATGAAAAGATTTTAGATCTATGACTGTCATGGAGAAGATTATGGATACTAAATATAAGTTTTCTCTTATATACCTAAAGTTCTTTTGTGTAGAATCTGAAAACGCCTAAATCTAGCAACATACTTAGTATTGAGCTGACAAAAAGAGATTCCTTTGACATTTTTTAATCATTCCAATATGTTTAATTTTTGAGCTCATATTTAAATAAATGGATGCATATGCAACTAAATTATTTTGACAAGAATTGTTTATTGTTTTGATTTTCCGAGTCTTAATCCTAGAGTTCAAGTTTTCCATCCCAAGGTCACTATTTAGTCCATCACTTCTCTAAGTCATGTCTAGTTCTCAATGTCAAATTGTAATGACAAAAAAATAGTATGAATGAATTTAGGTTCCCACGTTCAAATTTTAGGGGTCAACTCACTTGAGATCCATCAGTATGTATCATATGAAAATATAGAAAAATGAAGACAAGTCACTTGGTAGAAAAGATATTGAGGAATAAAAATGTTACACTTTTCAGTTGCACGGATTTGTTGGAGGATTTTGAGGTTCTCATGCATCCCACAAGAGGTGTTATCCCAATGTGATACCACCGTTATCCCATAACCTAATTTTTGTGGAATCCAACATTCCACCTCAAAACATAGGAGCAAAGAAATCATGGAGTGTAGTTTCTAAGTTAAGTTGGTTCAAGAAGTAGAGTTTAAATGAAAGTTTTTGTTAGTTTGTGAGAGTGGGTATTATATGGATTGAACCTAAAACCTAAGAATGTACACAGGTCTTCAATGAAAAATATTTCACGCCGATGCATCAAATCAATATCTAGAACAATGTTGCAAATATCTCCAATTTCTCCCAATATTTCCAAAACTTTATTGAGCTTTAAAGTTTTCTATTGTTCCTGATGTTTTTGGTATTTTCTGTGTTTTTCAGTTCCAAAATTATGCTTGCTAATATTTTCTTGTTTTTTCAGGTCCAATTTTATGCCTACTAATATTTTCCCCAACATTTTCCCTAATATTTCCAATATGTGTATATCTAGGCCGTCAGTGATATATCCCAAGATGAAAATTGCAACATAGATCTGGAAAAATATTTGTAGCTAGGGATGCAATTTGGTAAGGGTGGTTGAAAATTGAAAAATGGGTTTGAAGCAATTTTGGAAAGCATTTATCTTTCAAGAGAAACTAGAGAAAAAAAATCCAAATATGTGGAAAGGTGCACAACGTGAAATACTAAAGCCCTATGACCTTCTTTGTCACCAAGAATGTGTTTCAAGTGCCTCTGTGCACTTCATAAACACTTATCAGGTTGTTTCAACAAATAGATTTTTCAAATCAAAATTTTCTTGTTTTGGAACAACTCCAAACTTTTGATTTAATGATGAACCTGACAATGTAGAAATGTCAAGCATGTCAAAAGATCCCTGCCTAAATTGTAGAATGTTTACATAGTCTATATTCTTGCCTCTAGTGATTGCTTTTTGCCTCTATGTATGGTACTCATCATCATCAACTAAATGTATGTGTGTGCACATGCATAAATACCCAATACACAGCTCAATCAAACAAAATAAAACATATTTATACCTTGATTTCTGGATCTTCACACTGTCTTCCTATGCTTTACCTTTCAAAACATCATTCAACATCATTTTTTTCCCTGTTGCAATAGTTTCATGTTAGGACCCATCAAATATATTTATGTTTGTTTATGAAAATAACAAAAAGAATCTAAATAAATACAATTCTATTACAATGTAAATTACAATACTATTCAACTATTCAAGTAAATTAATTGTTAAGAATATATCACCTGTTAAAACATGGATAACCAAAAATACTATGTATATAAGGCCATCAATCTAATCAAAACTCCATTTCTTGCCTTTTAACTATGTAAATGTTTCTCAATGCTATCTGTAACAAGTTCCAATTGAGGAGTCAAGTAGCAATAGTGAAAATTACACATTAAAAATATAGAAATAGATTTTTTTAAATGTATTCTTCCTTACCATTCATTGAGCTCCTCTCTATTTCGAGAATAATTTAATATTCTCTACTAAATAGGACCAACCATGTGAAGGTGGAAGCTCTTATGGCCCCTCCCCCCCCTCACATCACTCTCAACTCCCCAAACCCAATGCCTATACTTGCAAATAACAATTTATTTCACTATTTCACAAAGCAAATAACAATGCATCTACATTGCAAATTATTTCACTCAATAGTTGAAAATGATTTCATTAAATCATTCTTTAAAACATTCATTAAACCATTCATTAAACCATTCAATCATTCAACAGCTGAAAAAAACATTCATTAACTCATTCATTAAAACATTAATTTAGTTAATGGTAGAAAAAAAAATCAGTAAACAATTCAGTAAAGCATCCATTCATAAAAGATTGATATTGTGCTATGCTTTCAAAAATATATTTCAAATTTACAAAACTTTTTAGAGTGATGGATTTATAAAAGGCCTGTGCAGATATTCCGTGGCCTTGAAGTCCTGTGTTTCCAAAATTTTCCATTCACCCCATTGCAATGTCAGACCCTTCTTTGAGAGCCTGTCTGCCTCCTTATTTTGCTCCCTGTAAACATGAGTGAAAGAGATTGATTCAAACAATGAGAGAGAATGGGTTGTCTCTTCAAATAATGCATCTAGAGAAGCAGTTCTACATTTCTGTATCTTATTCATCCGGTTTATAACCACCATTGAGTCACCATATACTTGTAACTGTCTGCAATTTCTTTCATTGGCAAAATAGAGAAGTAATTTCAATTTCATGAGTTCTGCATAGCTGTTGGTTCCAGTTCCGAGGCCCAAAGAAATTTGAAAAAAATGAATTTGATTTAGATATAAGCATGCACTTCCTGAGTTTGTGCACCAAATGCTTGTTTTCTTCCATCCAATTGCTAGACCTCCAAAGTGGCTGATGGCACTTTGCGCTATGAAAGAGTATTGCAGAAGAAGTGATGTTAAACTAGTTTCAACTTCCAGCTCTGGACCCATTGTTTCTTGTGGAAGGATGAATTCTAGTGATAGAACCTCCATCATCCTTTTTAGGGAAAGCTTTTTCCAGGTGCTTTCCAGAACCCTACAGTTTATGGAGACAAATTTCATTTGGGCACCCCATCTGGGGTTTTCACTGCTCTAAGCGCCCCAAAAATGGTTGTTTGTCTGCCACTTGCCTGATCCCTCAGCGCCATGCTCTAGGCCGTAGAGAGGTGAGATGGTATTCCTCTCCCTTTCCCTTTGGATGTGATCCTGGCATTTACCCCTATTCCTTTTGTAGGGATTTTTGGTTTTTGAGGGATTGGAACGTCCCTTGAATGAAGGTGGAAATGGATAGAGGAGGACGGAGTGGGAAACTCATTTGTTATGGTGGAAGGGGTGAGTGAGTCATTCAAAGATAAATCATTCAATTGATTTCCAAGGGAAGAAGTGTTCATACGTGGTGGGGGAGACGCGATCGGACGTTGTTCCATCTATTGAGGAGGCCCTTCTACTGCTACTACTCCCTCTCTTTCTGGTTGATCCAATGGTTGTTCTGTTCCCTCCAACCTGAGAGGATTTTCATCTGAAGCTGTGTTCGGATTAGTTTCTTTGGAGCTCGGGACCTCTATTCGCCTAACCCACTTCCTTCTTCCAGTTGTTGAGGGAACAAAGTTTGGGCAGTTTCTTGCCAAATGTCTTGTTTCATGACATTTGTGGCATTGAAACGGGAGCCCTTCATAGTCCAACAACTATATTTTTTTCTTGTTTTGTCATACAAAATTAAAGGGTTCGGGAATACTGGTTCTGATGTTCAAAGAGACTAGGATCCTGGCTACCTTTTTTATTTTCATTTGCTGAAATGAGAGGTCTGCTTCAATGAAATCCCCTAGCTCATTCCCAATTTCACTAAGCTAGGACGGGTTCAAGAATTCCAATGGTAGTCCGAGCAGGCGAACCTAGACTAGTATTGTATTCAGTTACTCTGTTTCCGCATCGAACAAGGAGGTCCACTGCTTTAGCTGAAACGGGGTTTTCCCATATGTCTAGACTCTGCTGCGTATGAGGTCTGCATCCTCTATACATCTGAACAAGAAGCTGAACCATCCATTTGCAAGCCAATTAATAACCAGGCCTTCACCTTCAAGCACTATCCAATTTTTCCTGGCCCATTCCTTCATTTTCCCTAGGGTAGGGTTTCTTCCTTTGATTTTCCCGATTAGGGTTAATCCCCATATCCATTGCTTCTTCCATGGTGCATTCGACTCCACAATTTACGTGAAAATCTCTTCTAGAGGTATTTAAACACTGATTATTTTGTTTCCTGGAATTCAATTGTTCGGCGACTTCTCCTGTGCGTGCTCCCTGTCACACTAAAGGATCGATTTCGCTGTTTGGGGTTCCTTGTGGTTTCGCCTGGGAATTTCGATGAAAACGGTTGCTATAGCTATGCTCTGAGGTTGGAATAATGAGTACGGGCCTCCTCCTAAGGTCGGTTCCAATGGTCGTGCTATAAACACACCTAGCAGCTCTTCATCTGGCGGAGAAACTGGAACCCTGCTCTCTTCATCTGGCAGAGAAACTGAAACGTTGCTCTCGCTTCCAGCTGTCAAATTTTCCAGCGTGTTCTACACTGTGTCCGAGGACGGTATACCAGTATTTCTGGTGAGGAGAATATGTTGAGCTCTTGCTGCCATGGGTCAATAGAGTTTTCTGTCATGTCTACCAGACCTACTCGCAATTCACAAAAACCTTTGAACAGACTGTCCAAAACGAAAATGAGTCATTTATTATTATATAGTATTATCTATTATATTTTTTTTATAAACCACCCATCGGATATCTGATGCATCAGTGTCAGATAACCGCCATTTTTTCTTTTGCAGACATCGACAAACCACCCTGGTAGTGTCGGTTCCCCGTCGGATATCTGCCAGTGTTGCTTTCGCAGATGTCGACGATTCGATCCTGGTAGTGTCGGTTCCCCGACACTACTAGGGTCGAAAATATGACTCACTTCTGTCGAATATTCGACAGCTCTATAAATATTTTCTTATCAGCATTCTGATGATTGATTGCTGTTTGACATATCCGTGTGAAATGTCGGACGACGTCGGATTTTGTCCTCGGATTTCGGGTTCAAATCCTGTTGTGTTTATAAAACTATGCTAAATTATCTCTATATTTAAAATCTCATGCTTATATGTTTTCAACCAAAATATTAACAAAGGTTATGTATAACCTTTTGCAGGCTTCACCCAAGCTCTCGAAACTATAGAGAAACACCCACAAAATTAAACTGGAAGTGGAAACCAGATGGATAATGTTTAGTGGATAGCATTTATGTGTTGGAAAACCTTACTACAAATCAATCGAACCCTAAATTTTCTCATTTGTTAACCAAACATTTCGTTGCTGTGAGTTGCGCCACCAGGCCATGGCCTCTTGGGCCTTTGATGCCATCGTTTAGCTCTGTGAGTGACGACCTTCATTGCCAACATCTAGCTCTATGAGTGATAGCCTTCGTTTCTAACATCTAGCTCTGTGATTAACTTAACCCATTTATCAGCCAAGATAAATCCTCTAATGTTTAACAATGTGGTTACAAGATCTATAACACACGGCTTACTTTGTGTATTTCGTTGATAGTAGGGAGATTTGGTTTCGTTGAGGATTTTACTGTTTTCTTTCTCATTCTCGTCAAGGTTCTTAGATTGTGTTTCTCTTGCCCAACTGCTAGGGTATGAAGTTTTCCTTGGCCAGGGTTGTTGTGCAAAACAAATTACTGCACGACTGAGGATAAAAATATCTAGGTAAACTCATTTAAATACTTTCTGCAAAAGCCATAAAAATTGACTAATGATAACAAGTTTTTTTTTAACAATGAACTTAACATTTCTCAAATTTCTTGTGCAGACTTTTTCTACATGTCAAATATCGCTACTGTGAGCTGGAAGACATAGGATACTTCAGGAAAAAGGCTCCACACTTCTTAAACAACCGGGTAAGCCTTGGTTCCTTTTGTGGTAATCTTTGCGGTTTGGAAATATATTGTCTCACATAGAGCTCCCTTGCCGTAGCTGCATTTGAAAAAATCTTCGTTGGTAAAGGCCGTGTGGCCATTGAACTATGTTGTTCGATTGTTTAAGTCTTTCTTAGGGTTTCACAATTTGTAAACATTTTGTTTTTAACTTGTAACGGGTTATCAATAAAATGGGTGCACCTACCTGTGTAAAATGGATTCTTTGATAGAGTTGGACATCGTGGCTTTCTGTGTTGTATATTTCATTTTGTTTAAGCTTAGATTAATGAAATTTTAAAGAACTTTGTTGTTATTTACCTGTATCTAGTGAATGATTTGATAAAAAAAATTATGAAAGGATTTCGTTGTTTGTAAATGTCTATAATTTTGATTTTTGTTAAAATGAGGTTATTATGTGAAATTTTAATGTGAAAACTAGTTTCTGGGTTTTCTTTTTAGTATAAAGATTTGTTTATGAAAATAATGAAAGGAAAAGGGTTTGTCACTACCACCCGAGCACGACTCTCTAAATTTGAATTAGAATAATTTAATTTATCTTTTGTTATTTTAATTTAGTATATAAACGATAAACAGTCTACACTCTAGTTTTGTGTAAAATTTATTTAATATAGGGAAATTATAATATACATATTATAATTATATAATGAAGAATTTGATTATTGAGGATATGGATAAAACTGTAAATACCTTATTCTAGGAGGAAATATGGAAAGACTTGGTTGACAGTTTTCCTTAATTAGGGTTTGTATTTTTATTTTAAATTAAAACTCTGCATTATTGTTGTTTTTTACTTTAATGTATTGGATATCTGATGTTTTACTTATAGTATTAATGAAATTACTTATTTGTTGTTTGCAAAACCTAAGTTATTACTATAATTTCATTATATTGTTTATATAATCTAAGTTGATCCTATTTACGTTATTTTTCTGTTTCTATAATAGTTAATAATTATATGTATTTATATTATTTTAAACCTTAAAGACACTTGTGCTCACTATGCTAAAAGGAACACAGTTTGTACTGGTTTTTAATAAAAATTATTTTTAAGGTACTTTATAGTTATAAATTAAAGAGTTGTATTTAACTAAAGCAACTTCGAAAATAAAGGAATCTTTCTTGTAACCATTTCTATAAAGATTAATAGTAAAAAGTAAATACTCAAGTTCCTACACATATTGATTTGATTTATTTATCAAACTTAATTTCACCTATTATACTAGAGTAACACCTTCTCAAAGGTGTGGAAAAATACAGTCAGGTAATTCATTCATCAATAAATTTAAACTAAACCTAAATTATTTATTCTAATACATATTTAACCGTAATTTATCTATCTTTTAAAAGTAAAAGATTTCACTAACTAATTTTAATAAAAAAAATGAAGCAGTCATATAAATATATTAACTCCTAAATCCATACATTTCAGTTCATATGCTTGCATAGAGTAAATTAAAATAATATTTAGAACCTGATAATATAGAAGAGGAGACAACAACCTAAGGAGCCCATTCCTCCCAACCAACTACTGGTCCACCTGGTTGAAATAACTAGGTGAGAGAATATGTTTAGAAACCCTTGCAACTCCATAGAGTAATCAGCAGTAATAGTTCTGCTTGTAGCAGTAAGAACTCAGCCCAAAAAAACTACACTAGTTTAGTAAATAAGCACTTTCCACTCAAACACTTCTTCCTTTCCCCTCCATCGAACTTCTTGTGCACCAATTTCACAAGTAAAGATTGAGCTGCCTAAGTTGAATTAAATCAGCAATTTTATCAACATGCCCAGGTATTTTGGGTCAGTTTTTCACTTAATAATCCACCTGCTCTTGTTCCACTTTCTTGGGGAACATGACCACAAAAATAGGGAATTTGCCTTTTGCAACAACTAAAAGTAGTTTGAGGATGCTTCCAAGTGTCAATATGCTCTCGATTGAGTCTATTCCACCAAATGGCTAGTAGACACTCGTTTAACAGCCTCCTTAAGCTGTTGTCTCATCTTTTATTTATGAATTAATAAAATATTCAGCAATTAAATAAAATTATCCTTGACCCCACTTGGTCAATAATGACCAACTTATAATAAAATTAAAACATAATGTTTGCTAAAACATTAAAAAAAAATCAATTTGGGACATGTGACAACAGCCACAAGACCAGATGTGATGCAAGTGGTTGGATTGGTGGTTAGATTCCAATCAACTCCCAAAGAAATACATGTAACAACAGTAAAAAGGATTTTCAAATATTTAAAAGGTACCATGGAGTATGGTTTATTGCATTTAAAAGGAGATGACTTTACCTTGAAAGCATTTACTGATGCAGATTGGGAAGGAAGTGTTGGTGATCGAAAAAGTACTAGTGGAGCAGCATTCTTTTTGAGAAAATTTTTAGTATCATGGTCAAGTAAAAAAAATCCTCCATTTCACTCTCTACAGCAGAAGCAAAATATATCGTTGCTGCCTCATGTTGCACTTAGGTTATTTGGATGAAACAAAACCTAGAAGATCTACTTGTAAAATATGAACATCTAGTAGTGATCAACTGTGATAACACTAGTGCTATAAATATGTCTAAAAATCCTAGCATGCATTCTAAAACAAAACATACCAATCAAGTATCACTATCTAAGAGAATAGGTGTCTTAAAAAGATACTATATTAGAATACATTGACGCAAAAGAATAGATAGCTGATATTTTCACCAAAACAGTACCTAGGGAAGCCTTTGAGTGTCTTGGAGAGAAGATGGGATTAATTCCATTACAAAAGCACTAAGAGAAGGAATCACAATCTTAGGGGGAGATATGATGACAGGGGGAGCTATGAGATAGAGATATTGTTTGTTATAGGTGTCAAAAGGGTAGAATGATTAAAGATATTTCCATCAATGCCAAAGGGGAATATTGTTGATTAAAATGGTTGTCATTGATATCAAAGTTGCAACAAAAGGAACTAGTGCATTGTCGTTGATTTCAAAGATGTAAACGGAAGGAACTAGCACATGTTGCAGGTTGAATGACAAACAACCCTATAGAAAGTTGAACACCTGAGATTGATCATCCAAGTAAATCAATGTCTCACAATGTTCTTGCTGAATGAACTGGCGTAGAGGTTAAAACATGTGCGAAGTGATAAAGTTCCATGAAGTAGTAAGTTTGGATGGCAGAGGTTATTCGAACCCTAGATCCAGTGGCTGAGGATCAGTTCCGCAAAAGATATGCGGAAGGAAGTTCTGCAACAATCAAATATTGAATGGCCTATATTAGCCCCGCACTTGATCCGACGATTAAGGACTAATTCCAACATTTAGGCAGAAAATCCAAAGTTCCGCAAAATATCAAGATTGGACGACTGCGATTAGTTCCACCAAAAGTAGATCAATGGTGGAAAAACGAATTTTGCATTATGCAGTATGGAAAGGATTTTGCAGAAAGGAATAAGTAGATAGTTGACATCCTGCATCCTGCAATATGAAAATCAATGATCAAGGAAAATCCTGATGAAGATCAATGGTGGAAAACTCACTTCCGGATCCTGGAGTGCGGAAAGGAAAAAACAGACAGTCGACATCCCGCATCCCGCAATTTGGAGATCGACGATCAATGAGAAGCCCAATGAAAATCAATGGTGGGGAATCGTTGAAACACAAATTTGGTGCATAAATACGATTTAAAAATGAAATCTATAAAGAAGATCAACTATCCGGATTGTTTCTGATGAAGAAGATTACATAACAACCAGAAAACTATAAACAGGGCTACGGAAATGAATTCTGAGTTGTGGCAAGAACGAAACGATGTATTTTCTTAAGTTATGTGATGATTGAATGGGTAGAGGATGATTAGTTGTGTCTATTTGTAAATGGCGATGAATAAAAATGAAAGTGCATAGCTATGAAGATATGTGTTGATACAAAATATGTAGAGGGTATTAAAATGAATGAATAGGTAATGATTAAGGTGTCTATGTTACTGATATTGATAGAGTCCAAAGTGAATAGTTTACAAATTGTTCCAAAAGACTCAGAAAATAAGAACAGGGTGGTAGGGTGGTACTATGGCAGGCCACAGGTCTGTAGGGTGTCAAAGCCTCCTTCTAGTTGTAGCTGGAGAACAAGGTGTTGTAGCATCCTTAGCAGGAAAAAAACCATAGGGGTGTTGTAGCATCTCTGTTTGTAGCTGCATGCAAAAACTAGGGTGTGTTTTCATCCTTTCTGTAGTAGCAGATAAAACAATTTTGTAAATTCATATTATTAATGAGTTTGTGTTGGTGGTTTTCTCTTTTGATCTTTCCATGATAAAATTTGTGTCTTAATTGTTGATTTTTGTGTATTTTAAAGAAAAACAAACACTACTGATTCACCCCCCTCTCAGTATTGTGGGATAAACCAACACTTTCCTTCTTGAATTCATCACATGAACTGTTTCGGTAATGTTTCTTCCTCTTATTATTCCAAGATGAAGATCTTGAACCCCCAGTGGATTATTCAGAGTCAGATGATCCACTAGAAGAAAATTTTCTTGTTCTAGCACTACTCCTACTTCCTTCTGAATTTACTGCATGATGCCCATATTTCATCTGCCTTTGGATGTCTATAAAACTATGTAGCATGGCTGCATTCAACTAATTCTGCTCTTTCTGAGCTTTAATCATCCTTTCATTTTCTGCTCTGCAACTTTGCAATCCCACCCTTAGGCTTCTTATGGTGGTTGCAATATCTGTTATACCAAAATCGTATCACCATCATGTGATAAGACATTTGACATACCTACTTGCCCTGAATCCCAACTTCTGGAATGGAAACTAAATGGTTTTTCATCAATCTTTCATACAAATTCCGAGCACCACGCATGCCCCTTTATCCAGGAGTGGTACCTCTGTTCACACCTCCCATCATCTGTTTCCCATAAGCGGTGCCACCGCTTATTGTCCTTGGTCCATAAGCGGTTATTACTAGAACCTATATGTCATAGAAGGAGAAACACGCTACCCTGGGTAAAAAGGGAAAAGGAGAAGTTTCTCAAGGCTTCTAGATGATAATCCTTGTGTCCTACCTTTTCTCTACTATTGTGGGTTGGTTGAGCTCGAGATCCCTCATCCTAGGATCTTAGAAGCTGCCTCACCCACTATTTCTCAACCATCTCTATCCATTAAATCCCTATAAATAAGAGCTCATAGACATGGTTGAGGGAAGAACACTTGAGGTATTATTATGCTGTTGGATTGACCATTGGCCCAAGATCATTTGGAGAGAGCATAGAGAGCTAGAGTCGGAGCTTTTGGGAATGAGAAGGTCTGGTTTCATGGAGATGCATGTCAACACTAAGGCTTGGTTGTAAACTTCTTCATATTCTTTAATGCAAGTTGATTTCTATCCCACATATTTTGTTGTTGTTGTGATTTTGCATATATGTTGCTAGATTCCTTAGTCACTAGCATATATTAGTAGATTATATTCTAGTTTCTTTGATCTATTTCATATTGAGCTTGATTGTAGGTACACAGGTGGACTATCAAAACCTCGTATTCAAGATATCTACAGCGTCTAGGGAGAGTCTTCAACATTTTTCCTCTATATGTTCTGGATCTGAACCATTTAGACAAGTGGAACACCTTGCTGTCTATAGGAGGTGAAATATTCCAGCTAAGAAATCTGTCGACTCAGTTGGGGAATTAGTGTATCCATTGTTTTGATCTTCCTTAGTCTGCAAATCTTGTCCGAATCCAGGCTCTGTTTTCTTCAACTCTCTTCAGTCAGATCTACTTTCTGACTTGCTTCATTTGGGTTTGAAACTTCCATATCTATCTAGATCTGAATTATTTCAACCTTTTATGCTCTATTTTTATACTCAATCTATCAGCCTTTACCCTAATCTGGTCTTTTTTTTACTTGATCTATTGTTCTCTGTGTTTTGAATTTTTACCGAGAACCGCACATGTTCTATTGGCAAGGAGCGGTGCCACCGCCTAAGTCCAGTTAGCAGTATGCACTGCCATCGCCTGAATCCAGTGAGCAAGGAGTGGTTCTGCCTCAAAACCACCTGTCAGCAGCTTCATTTACGTGGTGCCAGGTAGGCCCTATTCCAGACTTTGTATTTTGATTTTTGTGTGTTTTTGGCTTACTTTTTGATGAAAATGAAGTGTACTTTTGAAAAAAAAATGCTCCCTCACGATCAAGAGGGGCCATGAATTGTATATTATACAGTCGCCTTGATTGTTGTATTTTTTCTGCATTCAAAGAGAGTTTGTGTTTCTTGCGTTAGATTTTACATTATTTTCTTTGCTTGAAATCTCTTGCTCTTTTCTGTAGATATTGTTCATTGGAATTGGAAATATACATTTCATTTTCATGTGTATGGATTGGTTTGTTTTGGACTTGGAATGCATGAGTGATCCATGTTGTTTTGAGTCTTTCTTTGCTTGGGGTGATTCTTGTTTCCTTTTGCATGCTGATTTTTTCAGTGCTTGGTAGGAAAGATTGGTTCTTCGTTTCCTTATCTATTTCAAAGAGAAGTTTTAGTTTTCTCTCCCCTTTTATTTATTCACAAGCATGTTAATCGATTTTCTTCTTGTTTCTGCATGATTATTTGAAATTCTAGATCTTACTTTCATTAAGAAGAAATATCTGTTTTTAGCTTTGCGTGCATTAGAGTTAGATTTGTTTGGAAACGTTAGTGAAATCATCTTTCCATTGAGTTTTTATGCGTCTTTTTCAAACATGAAAAGATAGAAAACATTTTTTGTTTATTTATGTTAAATGTTCTCTAGATCTCTTTCTTATTTGCTTTGAAGATTGTTTGGGGTGTATTGCTATTTCACTTTTCGTTTCAAAAGATAGAATTGCATTTGCATTTGGGTGTGCATTTTTGGGAAGAAAAGTAAATCTCTCTCCCTCTCTTAGGTATAATTTCATTGAAGAGGAAAACTTGCATTGTCATATAGATCAATGTGCATCTTCTTTAAATTCAAGTTTTCACTCCATGGTTCCATCTAAACGCACAAGATAAAATTAATGGTAGTACTAGGTTAAAAAATTTAGCAATTTGAGTGATAAGTTAGAGACATGTTCGAGCGTCGTTAAGCATAGGAGCTGTCGTCATTTGTCTACATTACATCCTGGGACTCGTGTGGTTCTTCCACGTACTGTTGGTATATCGAACGGCCTTTCACATACCCTTGAGGTATATAGAAAGGTACTTCACGTACTTGATTGTATATCAGAAGGCCCCTTGTGTATGGTTATGCATTAGACAACAATACTACCAATTCAAGATCCCATGTACCTTGCATATATCAGGAGACCCTTTTAGGAATCCTCAAACCATCTAAGTTATCCTTTTGGCTTGTCCTATGAGATTCCTGACTCTTATCCACTCCTTTCACATGTTTGCTTGTTGCTTTTAGTTTGAGTAGTACTTGCTTGTGCGTGGTAGTTAGGGGGTTATTAGAGAGTTTAGAGATGGCATCCTCATCTAGGACTACCACTCAAGAGGTCCCTTTCCAAGGTGTACCTTTTGTATTCCCTCCAAGTGAAGGTATTGGTCCTCCCTTTATTGCCACTTTAAATCTTTCTGGATTAACTATAGGATTACCGGTTTGGCTGTTTAATCTGGTAATTCCTATTACACCTAATGTCTCAAATGTCACTTCTCCTCTGAGAAAGGATCAACCTCAACCTAATCCCTCTCCTTCTTCGTCGGTTGTTGCTTCATCCCTTTCTTCTTCTTCTCTTGACCAAATCTCAATGGTTAGTAGTCATGTGGATAAGAAGAAGAAGAAAGGGAAGAGTAAGAAGAAGAAGGATAAGAAAGAGAAAAAGAAGCAACCATCTGCTCTTGATGGTGCTCATTCTAAGAGAACACTGGAAAAAACCCAATTTCCCTTATAAGCTTTGCAAGGGGTACCACCTTCTTAAGGAGTGTCCCGTTCTCTCCCATGTACAAGAAGAGAGGTCTAAAAGATCCAAACTATCTGTGTCATCAACCTCTAATCATCATGTTGATGATACTCCCTCAACCAGTGACCCATTGGTAAAAGGTTGTAAGGGTAAAGTTGTGTATCCTTGTTTGATATGCAAGGCTATGCATCGTACTTTTCTTTGTCCAAGCATGGATGAAGCTTTGCGTTGGTTGGAAAATATTACTGATCATCAACAAGTGATTCCAACAGGTGATAGTAAGTTACCCCATGATCCCCCAATGGTTGACCAAGTGGTAGAGTCGGTGTCATTTCCACCCGATCCCGCTCATTCATCAGAGAGTGTTAAGACTGAAGTAGTCTCTTTGACCAAATATTCATTTTGTTCTTCTCTTCCAGTAAAGAATGAACTGAAACCTGCTAAATTTTTTATGCTTCATTCTGATTGTTCTCGACAAGAGGAAATTTTGACTGTTTCGACAAAACCCTCTCTGAGTAGTGAGGTTATTTCCTTTGAGTGGAGTAACCTAACAAAGTCTTTTCTTCATTTGAGTGTTCCTTTCCAGATAGTTGTGAATGTTACTGCTAGGTGGATACTTCGTACTATTGTTGACGAAGGGGCTTATTTTAGTATTCTATCCTTAACTACTTTGCAAGCTTTAGGTTCTCCTCAGCTTGTGCCAGCCACTGATCAGATACTGGCTTTTAATCGAAGGCCTACTGCACCTTTAGGGATCCTTCTTCATTTGCCTATTACATTAGGAGGGAAAACTATCTGTATTGATGTTATGGTGGTCCAAGTTCCTTTGGATTTCAATCTGCTCTTTGGACGTGATTATGTCTATGCCATGAAGGCTGTTGTGTCCACACGCTTTAGAGTTATGCATTTTCCCCATGATGGGAAGATTGTGACCATTGATCAGGTTTCTTTTGTTACACCGGACCATTGCATTACTCGTAGTAATCAGACTGCCCTAAATGTGCCGCATGTTCTTGTGGTTCCTTCCCCTTCTTCTAGTTAGCTTCTTCCCATCATAGGTAAAATGGGGGGCATGGATCCAGCTTCTGGACTTCATAGTGGAGTTAAGTTGCTAGCTTCTTATGAAATGGGGGAAACCTACCAACCTTTGGATATCATGTTGGGTAGGAATAGGTTTTAGAGCATAGTTTACTTTTGGTTTCAAGCTCGTTAAAAAATAAAACCACTCCTTAAGCATATTTTATGCTTTTGGTTTCAAGTTGGCATAAAAATGAAACCATGTTTTGAGCAAAGTTCCCATTCTATGTCAAGCTCGTTAAAAAATGAAATAGCACCTGATCATCATGTCATTTTTTCCTAAGCAAACTTCCCATTCTATGTCAAGCTCGTTAAAAAATGAAATAGATCTCCTCAAGCATAGTTTACCTTTTAGTTTCAAGATTGTATAAAAATGAAATCTTTCTTGAGCATAGTTCATTTTCTATTTCAAGCTCGTAAAAAAATGAAGTAGGTTTCCTTAAGCATAGTTTACCTTTTGGTTTCAAGCTTGCATAAAAATGAAATCATGTTCCAATCATAGTTACCTTCCATTTCAAGCTTGTGTGAAAATGAAACAGATCCCCTTCCCTTGAGTCGAGTCTTCACTTTAGTGTTAGAACTCGAACCTTCTTTTCACCTGCCCGATTCTCGTTCTTCCTACCCCCCTGGTGAACATTTTCACATTAGTAACCAGGTTTTTAAGGTTGGGTATCGAAGAAGAATAATAAAATGAAATGAAGCTTGGGGGGGAATGTCGAGCCCCTAGCAACCATGTTAGTGGTAAGCTTCCCTAGCAATCATGCTAGGGGCAAGATTCCAACCTCTGTATATCATGTTAATGGGATTTTTCAAGCATAGTTGACCCATTGGTTTCGAGCTTGCGTAAAAATGAAACCAGTCTTCGAGCATTCTTTCAACTCATCTTCGCACTCATTAAAAACAGTAACATGATGTTGAGCTTACTTTTCATTTTTGATGCTCTGGTTAAAACATGAAAAGTAGTTTGAGCTTAGTTTATTACTCTTTCATGCTCTGGATTCAAACATGAAAAATGTTAATGGAGTCCTCTTTAAACTCTTTTTTGACTCCCTAAATATGAAAATATTGTTGAGTGATCTTGTCTTCTTCACGATCGTTAAAGTATTTGAAGATTCGTCAGTCCGACGGTAGGTTATCTCTTTTTCAGTTCAGATAGGACTATTTACAAAAAATGAACACTCTAGCCAATCATGACTGGAAGAGTTCTCTAAGGTATTATTTTACACTTTTTCAGGCCTTGGAGACTAAATCATACGAAAAAAGACCCCCTTGGAGTCTTATTTCGTATTCCTTCAGACTCTCTAAAAATGAACGATATCAAGTTTTCTTTCAGTGGACTCGTTAAATTAAACATTGAGAGACCCATTTTGGGAACGAACCCCTTGTCTCTCAGTTTCATAAAACATATGAGTCTGGACTTGTCTTCTGACAAACTATATCAAGTGTTTGTTACCCTCTTTGAACTCATAAAACTGAAAAGAGGCACTCATCAATCATGATGGGGGAAAAGGGAAGGGAATCATTTTTGTAAATAATGGCAGTTGTTTGTCGTTACCTTTGAACATGGCACTTGTCTACACAATCATGTCAGTCAATTTGGTATTCAGTTGATCTTTGTGACAATCCACTTTCATGAGTCATGTCAATCCTTTGAGTCTTTTAAAATAATGCATTGTCCATTGTCGCATTGTGTGTCTGTCCTATCTAGTCATGCTGCCAAATCATTTTGTCGTGCCGCCCGATGTTTGAGGGGAATTTGAAGAAGTTTGACCTCCGGAGTCTACACAGTCTTTGTGTCAGTATCTTTGAGTTAGTCATATGGTTATTACATTCACATCATTCCATAACTATGTTCTAAGTTTCATGTCGTCAATGTGGCACTCATCATGAACCTACTTTGACGAGACTATTCCCATCGACATCACCTCATTATCCAGGAAATAGTATTAGAAACAATATTTAGTACCTGGAGATCTGTATGCCTTAATGATAGTTTCTCTTGCTCTCAACGAAGGTTCACATCATTGACCTTTGATCAATATAATTGACTGGGTGTTTGACATCAGGACATCTATTCACACTTAGTAGATTTTACTAAGGTACCTTGGGAATCATTGACATTAATGGTGATCTTCCTCGCACTTGTTAATAGTTCACATCATTGACCGGTAATCAAGTGGTTTCTACCATGTTTGACTTCAGATCATTGTAATCACATGGATAGAATCGTACTTTCTAGAAGACGAGACGAAGACCCTGGGTATTTGTTTAAAAGCGCTCATTGCTTTTTCCCCAAGTTGTGATGGAGTTTTGTATATCTAGCATGGATCCACATTTGTATGGTCGTAGATATGCTCAAATTTGCATCTGTATGACATAGATCTATGTTGTATGTCTGGTAGCTATGTCCAAGTTTGAGTCCTCTATCACATGGATCTACATTGTATTCTAGTAGCCATGCTTGTTTATTCCTCTCATGGATCTTCCTTATATTAGTCTGCAGCTATGAGTTTGGTTACTTGTGTCTATGAGTCAACATACTGATGTACTACAAATGCCTACTTGAAAACATGCTCCGATCGAGCCGACATTTTCATCTCTTGGCGAAGACTTGTTCTCAAAGCTCTCGTTTATCATATCCCTCTAAGACTCATGCTTTGGGGGGAATCCTTGGTCCATAAGCGGTTATTACTAAAACTTCTCTGTCATAGAAGGAGAAACGTGGTACCCTAGGTAAAAATGAAAAAAGAGAAGTTTCTCAAGGCTTCTAGATGATAAGCCTTGTGTCCTACCTTATACCTACTATTGTGGGATGGTTGAGCCTGAGATCCCTCATCCTAGGATCTTAGAAGCCACCTCACCCACTATTTCTCAACCATCTCTATCCATTAAAGCCCTATAAATAAGAGCTCATAGCCATGGTTGAGGGAAGAACACTTGAGGTATTGTTATGCTGTTGGATTGACCATTGGCCCAAGATCAATTAGAGAGAGCATAGAGAGCTAGAGTCAAATCTTTTGGGGATGAGAAGGTCTGGTTTCATGGATATGCATGTCAACACTAAGGATTGGTTGTAAACTTCTTCATATTCTTTAATGCAAGTTGATTTCTATCCCACATATGTTGTTGTTGTTGTGATTTCCCATATATGTTGCTAGATTCCTTAGTCACTAGCATAGATTAGTAGATCATATTTTGGTTGCTTTGATATTTTTTGTGTTGAGCTTGATTGCAGGTACACAGGTGAACTATCAAAGCCTTGTATTCCAGATATCTATGGTGTCTAGGGAGAGTCGTCAACCTCTGTCCTTTGCTTGTTCTGGATCTGAACCATTCAGACCAGTGGAACACCTTGCTGTTCGCAAGAGGTAAAATATTCCAGCTAACAATATATGGAGGAGTCTCTTGATATCTTCTTCCATTGGACTCTGAGTCAACATTTCCAACTTGAATGTTTTCCTCCATAGCATCTACCTCTAGCTCATAGGGATCATGTGCATCATTCATGTTGTTGATTCTCATGGCCAAGCCAAAACCTACTTTTTCAAATTGTACTATGACTCTACAAAAATGTGTTAGTAAACATATTGTTAGATGCGTAATAATTTCTAAATTTAAACACCATTGTTAGATGGAATGTTGCAACCAATAGCTCTAAAAACTATTCAGTTGTCCCATCTAGGCCGAATGTTGTAACCAATAGCTCTGATACCACACTATCACGTCCCCTCCCTCCTATGAGGATAACATGACCACTAATCCTTCTATGATACCACAATGTAGCGTACCCTACTAAGATACCACACTGTAATGTACAGGAGTGCTGTTGTAATCTCATAGATCACATAGGGTTACCAATAATACATACCAAATCATACATACATAACAGAGATAAGAAATAAGAACAAGTGTAATGTCCCGGTTTTGACCCCGTCACAATAGATGTATATGATGTATAAATTGTAAATGATCATGGTGTGGAGCTAAAGGCCAAGGCCCCACCGTTGATCAGTAATGCTATGTTTTGGATTTAAAATTGTCACCGATGGTATATCGGGGCATGCGACATCTACTATGTTGGCCATCATGTAAATATGCATCTATAATAAAAATAAACACAACCAGCTATGGTCGCGGCAACTGAATCGGATGGGGCATGATTTTCTAAGGATAAGGGAGGTGAAATATTTAACCTATGGGCCAATGGGGGAAAATGCCAAATGTCTATGAGAAGACCCATCAAGCTGTCAACTACCTTTCTTGTCTTTTTCCCCAATCATTTATTTCTGCTAGAATGTGGTTGAGTTAGTTATTGCATGCAATGGGAAGAGTATGGGCAAAGAAATTCGAATTGGGCAGAGACTCATTTTTGGAAAAATGTGTTCTGACTTCCTTGGCAAGGAAAATGCCCAAAAACGTATGCCATTCTGCTATGCATCCACATTTTTTCAGTTTCCTCACGTTTGGGGAGCAGCTGGAGTTTTTCCTGTGTCTTTCATTCCACGATTTTGGTTGTTGGCTTCATTTTTTCCAATGGATGGGAGGTCGTTTTGATAGTGCTGGGGATTGGGTTGTTTTCTTCACGTTTTTGGAGCTACTGGTGCATTTTCCATTCCCGTTTTTGGAAGTTCCATGTGTTTTTACCATGGCTGTGAAGAGCCATTCACGTTTTTGGTTGTCTCACTGACTAATGGTCTCACGCACAGACTATTTGGGGCGTTTTTCCCCTGCTGTGAGTTGTGTTCACTGATAAGCTTTAGGACTGTGTGTTTTCCCCCATGTTGTGAGCCGTTTTGCTATTACGTATGGGGCTGTGTAATTCGTTTTTATTGTTCAAGCTGTGTTAGCTAAATTGATTGCCTGAGTGCAATGGTTGGTCTTTGGACTGTGTGAGGAGTAAGGATTTTGGCTTGGTTGCTTGATAAACCTGGTGCTAGAAACCACACAGACAAAACTAGAGGGCTAGCCTTCTTCTCCATCACCCCTGAATAGCACTGGAAGGGAATGCAGGGCCTGAGGGACTGTGTAGCAGAGAAGGGACTGATTCCTTGTGTTGGGTGTGGATGGGTGTCTTAGAGGTCAGGCTAGTTTTGGTGTGGGTGTTCTTGGCTCTGTAATGAGCTCACCAGCTTAGCAATTTTCCTTCTCCAGCTCCTTAATGGCCTGATAAACCCAACTCTGTTGGCTTGGCTATGTGTTTTGGACATCTTTGGCTATGTGTCAGCCTGCTAGTTCCCTTATTCCTTGGGGAATCATGCCCAGCTCGGGGGTGGCAGCGTTGTTGAGAGATTGATGAGCACACTGGCCTATGGTTGGGTGGAACGTTGTAGAGACGTAGCTGGTTGCGGAGCAAAGCGATCATAAGATAAGTGATCTTGTGTATTTTACATCTGCAACTATATTTCTATTAATGAAAATGATGAACATGTTGAAGAATGCTTGTCTAAATGCATGTTGATTCCGCTGTGCAAGGATAATTAATTATAGTTGTGCATAATCTACAATTGTAGTTGTGTATGTTAAATGAATTGAATTTAGGCATGTTATATTGCAATGCATTCTCTCTTTCAACATTTTGTTTTATGAAATTTTAAGCTTGTACATGTTCATGGGCGGTTAGCCCGGTCTGATAGAGCAAGTAGATCGCGTCCTCTTTGCCGGTCGGAGGCTTGGGGATGTGACAGCATGGTATCATAGTGCTGAGTTGCAGCAATGGGCCTCTATGGGCCAAGGAAGAACAACTGACAGAGGTTTCATTTCATTTTGCTCAGCCAGACCAATGGAAGAAGTGGAAGACTGTGGAAAATTCGAAATTTGGAAATTTCTGTTTAAGTGTGAACAGTCGGAAGATAGGGAGAAGTTTCCTGTCCGCCGTTGCGGACGGTCTCACGAAGTTCCTGTCCGCTGTAGCGAAAGGTTTCGTGAAGTCCTTGTCCACTGTTGCGGAAGGTTTCATGATCTTCCCATCCGCCGTTGCGGACGGCAATGTGATGCTGTAGCCGATTGTAAAGTCATCCGACCGCCGACGCTACAGAAAGGTTTAAAATTTCAGCCAAGTATGGAACGGTCGGGCCATTGGAGGAAGTGAACTTCCGCCATTGCAGAAGGATTGGTAAAGTGTTTCGTCCGTCGTTGCGGATGGCGAAGCGATCCCGCGTCCGATCCAAGAGTCATCCGATTGCCGACGAAGAAGAAATTTTGGGAAAATTGGAAATTTGGCTAAGTGTCGGAACGATCGGAAGGGAGAGTGATCCGACGTCCGATGTTTCGAGAGTCCGCCGACGTCCGATGTGGTTCTAAGCGCCGATCGGAAGAGCTGGCGAAGTGGGCGTCCGCCGTTGCGGACAGATTGATAAAGTCTCCCACCCGCCGTTGCGGATGGCGAATTGATTTGGCTTCCGATCCAAAAGTCAGCTGACGTCCGATGTCAGTGACAAGTCGGAAGGTTGGGAGCTTTCAAGCGTCTGCCGTTGCGAAAGCTAGAGGCATCTGTCGGCCGATTAAGAAGACTGCCGACGCCCCAAGAAAAAGTGCACCGATCGAAGAGGAAAGGGAAGGAGCGTCCGACGTTGCGGAAGGTTGGAACTTCCGGGGGAGCCACTGTTGCGGCTGTGTAGATGAATAGACCGCCCGATTTGGAAGGCTTCCGACAGCCGATCAGAGATACAGCCGACAGCTGATTCGGCGGAGGAGAGAATGGTAAAGGAGCCGATTCGGCGAAAGAGAGAATGGAACCGGAGCCGATACTGCGGAAGGAAGGATAGTTTTGGGGGCCGATTTTAACTGTTTTCAGACGGATTTTTCAGCTGTTTTCAAGGGAATTTTCAGGGCTGAAAATGAGAAAAGAGGCAGCGAGCTAATGCGCCAGTGGCGCAGGGAAGCCACAAGGGGGCAAGCCCCCTTGACCCCCGTCGTCCCCCTTCAAACAGTCATTCCTTGATGAAGAAAATTTTGTGTGTTGGGAATTTGTAATTTATGATTATTCCAAGAGAAGGTAAGTAATGTTGATTTGTATCAATATATGCATCTAACAATTGTGTTGTTATTAACACGTTTGCAGAGACATAATCACCTTCCAGGGAAGTATTCCAGGTAGTGCAGTTGGTAAGTAAGTTGCGGTTCAGTATGAGAACCCAGGATGGGTATGATGCCCAAGATTCTTACGAGAGAGCAGAAGATGCCATGGGAGAAAATGCCCGTAATAGAAATGATGACATTGAGTCTAATGGAAGAAGATTCCAAGAGACACCGTCAGATGTTGCAGCCACTATGAGAAGCCTGATTAAATCCAAGGAAGAGAAGCATCAGCTGAATGCTGCAATGTTGCAGAGTTTGACAGACTTGCATAAGAAGATAGACTCTGGGCAAGGTACAGCAAGACCAGAAGGCAGTAAGAGCAGTACTAGGAGAAGGAGAAGGACTTCTAGTGGACCATCTGATTCAGAAGAATCTAGCGGGGATTCGATCTTTTCTTCTCATAAAAGAAAAAAGAAGGAGACACCATGGGGATCACTCTCGTGATGAGTTTAAAAAGGAAAAACCTCCTACATTTGATGGTGAGGTAAGGACTGGACAAGAGGCTAAAGCTTGGCTTCTTGGGATTAAGAAGTACTTTCAAGTGCATGACTATTCAGGAAACATGAAGGCAAGAGTTGCCATATTCAATATGAATGGAAGAGCATCCATTTGGTGGGAACACTTCAAGCAAGTGAAGAAGATCAGTGAAAGAAGACTTAAATGGAAACAGTTCAAGAAGTATTTCAAGCAGAAATACCTATCTGACACGTATTATGATGACAAGATTAAGGAGTTCCATGAGTTGAGATTGGGACAGCAGACCATGGAAGAGTACGCAAATAAGTTTTTGGAGCTGTTGAGGTATGTTCGGTATATTAGAGATGAAAAGGTAAAGGTCCATCATTTTCTCAGTGGGTTACCTTAGTCTTACAAGGATAGGATTGAGTTTTATGAACCTAGAACTCTTGAAGAAGCAATAAGAAAGGCTAAGTATTGCTATGAACAAAGCAAAGGTAAACCTGATTACCATAAGGCATGGAAGGACAAGAAGAATGAGAAGTTTGACCAAAGAAAGAAAGGTTTTAAACCTTCTAGCTTCAGGAATCAGTAGAAGCAGCCATCTCAAGCTGCGAGTAAGCCAGTTGGAGTGACCGGAGAAAAGCCTAAAGATCCACAATAGAATAGAGGGCCGCTTCAATGTTGGAAATGTGGAGGACCCCACATGCGCAGAAATTGTCCACTCGAGAATGAGAGTGCAAGACCAGCCTATAACGTGCAAGAAGTAGAAACAGTGGGTCAAGTAGCAAGGGCAGTTCCTAGGATTTATGTAGCACTGGAGGACCGTCAAGCAGATCACCAGTCAGCTATGGTTGAAGTAGCAGGTAAGATTGCTGAGCAATCTGTTTCTATTTTGATTGACCCTGGTTCTACTCACAGTTACATTACTCCTAGAGTAGTGGATATTTGTTCCTTTAAGAAAGTAAAGCATAGGAAGTCTTGGTTAGTTCAGCTAGCCACTGGAACTAAGAGGAATATCAGTGAAGTGGTAGAGAAGTGTCCATTGGTTATGAATGGATTGGTCACTTGTGTAGATCTGAATATTCTACCGCTTGGTTCCTATGATGTTCTCATTGGAATGGATTGGTTAGAAGCTCACAGGGTGAAGCTTGATTGCTATAATAAGACTTTTGAATGCATGAATGAAGAAGGGAACCTAGTAGTTGTGAAAGGCATTCCAAAGGTGATTTCAGTACGGCAGGTTTCAGCAATGCAGTTAAAGAAGTTCTGTAGGAAGGGTTGCCAGTTGTATGCAGCTCAGATTTTGGAGGAAATGAGAGATGAAACTCCAAGGTTGGAGGACTATCAGGTGTTACAGGAATTCGGGGATGTGTTTGCTGATGAGATTACAGGGCTTCCTCCAAAGAGGGACATTGATTTCACCATTGAACGTGTGCCAGGAGCAGCACCAGTGTCCAAAGCACCCTATAGGATGAGTATACCGGAGATGCTAGAGCTGAAGATGCAACTGCAAGAGTTGTTGGACAAGAAGTACATTCGCCCGAGTGTGTCTCCTTGGGGAGCACCGGTTCTGTTTGTAAAGAAGAAAGATGGTACACTCAGGTTATGTATCGATTATAGACAGTTGAACAAGGTTACTGTGAAGAATAAATATCCTTTTCCTAGGATTGATGACCTCTTTGATCAAATGAGAGGAGCAAAGGTATTTTCCAAGATTGACTTGAGGTCTGGTTACCATCAGGTAAGAATCAAGGATGAAGACATTCATAAGACAGCCTTTAGGACAAGGTATAGGCATTATGAGTTTGTAGTGGTACCATTTGGCCTCACAAATGCACCAGCTACATTTATGTGCCTCATGAATAGTGTCTTCAGCAGATATTTGGACAAGTTTGTTCTTGTTTTCCTTGATGACATTCTTGTTTATTCCAAGAATGAGGAAGAGCATGAAGAGCATTTGAGGTTGACATTGCAAGTGCTCAGGGAGCATCAGTTGTATGCAAAACTGAGCAAGTGTGACTTCTATAGAGATAGAATTCAATATTTGGGTCACATTATCTCAGAGGAGGGTATATCTGTGGACCCTGAAAAGATTGAAGCCATTATGAATTGGCCTACTCCAAGAAATGTGACAGATATAAGATCTTTCATGGGACTTGCAGGATACTACAGGAGATTCATTGAGGGATTCTCCAAAGTTGCACATGCTATCACTTCTTTGCAAAAGAAGGGGATGAAATTTGAATGGACATCGAGGTGTGAAGAAAGCTTCCAGCAGTTGAAGAATCTTCTCACTAGTGCACCAGTATTGAAGGTTGTAGATCCAGAAAAAGATTTCGTGGTGTGTACCGATGCATGTGGACAAGGGCTTGGAGGAGTCCTTATGCAGGACAACCATGTGATATGTTATGAGTCAAGAAAGCTGAAGGAGCATGAGAAGAACTATGCCACTCATGATCTAGAGCTTGCAGCCATAGTACATGCTCTCAAGATGTGGAGACATTACTTGATGGGTAGGAAATTTGAGCTCAGAACAGATCACTGTGGACTGAAGTATTTGTTTGATCAGCCTACTCTGAATGCTAGGCAAGCAAGATGGCTGGAATTTTTATGTGAGTTTGATTTTGAGATCAAACACATAAAAGGAAAGGAGAATAAGGTAGCTGATGCGCTCAGCAGGAAAATGCAACAAATGCATGCGGCATCTCTTAGTATTTGCCAGTCAGATTTGAGGTAGCAGATCATTGATCATGTTGCTGGAGATGAATTGTATGAGCAAGTAAAAGACAAATTGCAGCATCAAAGTCTTGATAAGAGGTATGAGGGATATAAATTGGAAGAAGATGGTCTTCTTACTTATAAAAATAGAATTTATATTCCGAATGTAGCGGATTTGAGGAGAGTTGTCATGGATGAGATCCATCAAGCTCCGTATTTTGGTCACCCAGGATATCAGAAGACAATTGCTACAGCTAGGAAGCAGTACTTTTGGCCAGGTATGAAAAAGGACATGGCTGAGTACATTTCGAGGTGTATGAAATCTCAACAAGTAAAGGTTGAGCATCAACATCCAGCAGGTTTGTTGCAGCCTTTGCCAGTTCCAGAATGGAAATGGGAAGTTATTTCCATGGATTTTATTACAGGATTGCCGATGACTTGGAGACAACATGATTCTATCATGGTTGTGGTAGACAAGTTGACAAAGGCAGCACATTTTATACTAGTTAAGTCAACGCATGAGGCTAGTGACATTGCCAAGATCTTCATGAAGGAGATATTCAAATTGCATGGACTGCCGAAGGCAATAGTATCTGACAGAGATGTCAAGTTCACTTCCAACTTTTGGAAGGGGTTGTTTGCAGATTTGGGTACAAAGCTAAACTTCAGCACTGCATACCATCCTCAGACAGATGGTCAGACTGAGAGAGTTAATCAAGTGCTTGAAGATATGCTTCGCATGTATGTGATGGACAAGCCAACCAAGTGGGAAGATTACTTGCACTTGGTAGAGTTTGCTTACAACAATGGGCATCAAGCATCCTTGGGGATGAGTCCGTATGAAGATCTGTATGGAAGAAGGTGTAGGACACCAGTGACTTGGGATAATCCAGTGAACGGGATTGTGCTTGGGCCAGAATTGCTCAAGGAAATGGAGCAAGAGGTGGTAAAGATCAGGCAGAAGCTAAAAGCAGCATAGGACAGACAGAAAAGCTATGCAGATAAGCATAGGGTGAACAGAGAGTTCAGACTTGGGGATCATGTTTACCTCAAAGTGAGGGCAAGGAAGAGTTCCTTGAAGCTTGGCAGTTGTGCCAAGTTGTCACCTAGATATTGTGGGCCGTTTGAAGTGCTTGAAAGAATAGGGCCAGTTGCATATAGAATTGCATTGCCTGCTAGCACTAGAGCTCATAATGTTTTTCATGTTTCTTTGCTTAAGATACATGTACATGATCCTAACCATGTGATAAATTAGGATGTGATTCAGGTGGAACCCGAGGGAGAGTTCTGAATCGATCCAATGCGCATCCTCGACAGGAAGGTCACAATGCTCCGGAACCGAGCCATAGGTCAGGTAAAGGTGCAATGGGAGCACTACGGACCTGAATAGGCTACATGGGAGCTGGAGGATGCCATGCGATTGGCACATCCATTTTTTTTCAATTCTGCGGAACACTGAAGCGATGCCACTGTAGCATTTTGTTCAATTTTGTAAGCACTGAGGACAGTGCTATTGAAGGCAGAGGGGAATGTAATGTCTCGGTTTTGACCCCGTCACAATAGATGTATATGATGTATAAATTGTAAATGATCATGGTGTGGAGCTAAAGGCCAAGGCCCCACCGTTGATCGGTAATGCTATGTTTTGGATTTAAAATTGTCACCGATGGTATATCGGGGCATGCGACATCTACTATGTTGGCCATCATGTAAATATGCATCTATAATAAAAATAAACACAACCAGCTATGGTCGCGGCAACTGAATCGGATGGGGCATGATTTTCTAAGGATAAGGGAGGTGAAATATTTAACCTATGGGCCAATGGGGGAAAAAGCCAAATGTCTATGAGAAGACCCATCAAGCTGTCAACTACCTTTCTTGTATTTTTCCCCAATCATTTATTTCTGCCAGAATGTGGTTGAGTTAGTTATTGCATGCAATGGGAAGAGTATGGGCAAAGAAATTCGAATTGGGCAGAGACCCATTTTTGGAAAAACCTGTTCTGACTTCCTTGGCAAGGAAAATGCCCAAAAACGTATGCCATTCTCCTATGCATCCACGTTTTTTCAGTTTCCTCATGTTTGGGGAGCAGCTGGAGTTTTTCCTGTGTCTTTCATTCCATGATTTTGGTTGTTGGCTTCATTTTTCCCCATGGATGGGAGGTTGTTTTGATAGTGCTGTGGATTGGGTTGTCTTCTTCACATTTTTGGAGCTGCTGGTGCATTTTCCATTCCCGTTTTTGGAAGTTCCATGTGTTTTTACCATGGCTGTGAAGAGCCATTCATGTTTTTGGTTGTCTCACTGACTAATGGTCTCACGCACAGACTATTTGGGGCGTTTTTCCCCTGCTGTGAATTGTGTTCACTGATAAGCTTTAGGACTGTGTGTTTTCCCCCATGTTGTGAGCCGTTTTGCTATTACGTATGGGGCTGTGTAATTCATTTTTATTGTTCAAGCTGTGTTAGCTAAATTGATTGCCTAAGTGCAATGGTTGGTCTTTGGACTGTGTGAGGAGTAAGGATTTTGGCTTGGTTGCTTGATAAACCTAGTGCTAGAAACCACACAGACAAAACTAGAGGGATGGCCTTCTTCTCCATCACCCCTGAATAGCACTGGAAGGGAATGCAGGGCTTGAGGGACTGTGTAGCAGAGAAGGGACTGATTCCTTGTGTTGGGTGTGGATGGGTGTCTTAGAGGTCAGGCTAGTTTTGGTGTGGGTGTTCTTGGCTCTGTAATGAGCTCACCAGCTTAGCAATTTTCCTTCTCTAGCTCCTTAATGGCCTGATAAACCCAACTCTGTTGGCTTGGCTGTGTGTTTTCGACATCTTTGGCTATGTGTCAGCCTGCTAGTTCCCTTATTCCTTGGGGAATCATGCCCAGCTCGGGGGTGGCAGCGTTGTTGAGAGATTGATGAGCACGCTGGCCTATGGTTGGGTGGAACGTTGTAGCGACGTAGCTGGTTGCGGAGCAAAGCGATCATAAGATAAGTGATCTTGTGTATTTTACATCTGCAACTATATTTCTATTAATGAAAATGATGAAAATGTTGAAGAATGCTTGTCTAAATGCATGTTGATTCTGCTGTGCAAGGATAATTAATTATAGCTGTGCATAATCTACAATTGTAGTTGTGTATGTTAAATGAATTGCATTTAGGCATGTTATACTGCAATGCATTCTCTCTTTCAGCATTTTGTTTTATGAAATTTTAAGCGTGTACATGTTCATGGGTGGTTAGCCCGGTCTGATAGAGCAAGTAGATCGCGTCCTCTTTGCCGGTTGGAGGCTTGGGGATGTGACAACAAGTAGATAGAATAACACATTATATTAACATGAGAGGGTCCATACAATACAGAGAACTGAACCGAGTTCTCATCGCCTAATATATACGATTTACCAACCTTTACAAAATAACTACCTGTTGGCTTACTCAACCGACATGACCTTAGGTGGCCGACCTAATCTCTAATTAGTCGGTTGACCGACTTAGTTGGCTGATTAATTAAGTAAGCTATCGTTCAAGTCGACATACCGACTTGCTCCTCCAACATCTCCCCCACGAACAAAAAGTTTGTTCGTCCTAAAGAAAAAGGGAGGTACCAAAAAATTTCCTTGTCTGTCTAAGTAGTCATTATTTTGTGCTCTTGATCTTCATGGGCTGTGAAGTCTGATGGTTGGTCTTTTCTGTATGTAGACTTTGACAATTGCTGGGGTTATCATTGTGAGGTGATGTTGGAAATCCGTCCAACTCTGCAATATTTCTGTATGTTGATGGTTAGTGTAGTCAAACTTGATAAGATCGACATTTTGTCTTGAATGGAAATTTCAGCTATTTTTCCCATGTTGGGACCCATAAACCGGTCCTTTTCGTCTACTGTCTTTATGAGTCATTTCATTTGTGGGCAGATGAATTCTACTTTTTCTAAGTTTGGGATGGCTTGATGCACCCACTGATGTGCTTCCCTTTCAAGATTCTAAGGTTTAGCTATTTCAAGAACTATCTAATATTCAATTGTGCTTCTGAGTGCTTCGTCAGTAATTTTCCTCTTCTCGAGTGCTTGGATCTCTTATTGGGTCTGCCTAGTTTGCTGATAGACTTGCCCATAGTAAGTAGGCCTGTCTCTAAGTACTTCTTCTGTAATGACAGACTCCTCCATGTGATCTTGCAACACCTTGTATGCTTCTGCAAAGGCTATGTGCTGCTCCATGAATAGTCGGACGATTTCTTCCTTCTGTTCCTCTTTTGTGTCTTTGAATTTGTGCTTGCAGCGTCGACACCATGCTCTCAAATAGCTAATAATATTTTTCTAGTGGTTTTTCAGTGTCAACTTATGTTGGTCTTGGTATCACCATTTGTACAAGGCTTCTTCATTTGTTGAGAAACTCGACTTGTTCTTTTTCATTTTTGTCGAGCTCCTTACATCTCTGCTGGCTCCTTGTCCTTGCTTCAATTGCCAGTGTTACTAGGAGTTGTCCTAGCTCTGCATCTTTCAACTTGGTTGCATCGACCACGGTGGTCGATCCAAGTTGACTGATTTGGACCATTGTTTTCTATTCATGATGGTACTTTTTATTTTTCTCCTCCTTGTTTTTATGCTTATGTGTTTCTGCTTGTTTTGCCACCTCTGTACCTGCAAGAGTCAAGTCTGGATTTTCTGTTTATGGGGAAATAGTGAGGGATGGTATTTCTGGTTCGGGTGGTGGGATGACTATTACATCTAGTTGTGTCTCTAGTTGGTTGGATGCAGAGGGTGCAGAAGTGGATGCGGGTCACTAATGGATGCGGTGGAGATTGTTATGGTGCAGCTGGTTTAATTAAGGGTTCTGAGTCGGGATGTGGCGGTGATGGGGTTGGTGAATGGTCAGGTGTGATGGGGTTGGTGGAAGTGTGGATGAGTGGTGGATTTTCAATCTAAGGGGGTGAATCCAATTCGAAGAGCATTTGGTCGATTTCTCGACTTATGTCCTCCATGTTTTCTCCTTCCTCATCTCCGGTCGGTTCAGGGTCGATCGAAGTGATAGACGTGATCTGATGTGCAACAACCTCAGCTTCTGTGTCAGGGTTTCTCTCAAAGGTTGAATTCACAGTTGTAAAAGTATTTAGCCTCTGGAGTACTTAGATAGGTTATCTGGATCCACCAGCTTCAAACAAAGGGGCTTTGGTCGAGAGTTTTTGTACCGTGGTGAATATTTCAGGCAGTTTTTCAATGTATGCCTGGAGGTCTTTGTCATGGTCATATTTTTCCTTCACAGCCTCCGACGTAGCATTCTTGCATAAGTCCAGTGGGCTTACTGAAAGTTGTTGAGGTATTGGCTCCTCTTTTATTTTTGTCGAAGATGGAGGTGGGGGTGTAGACACAAGATCCACAACATTTTCTGCCGTCGAAGTGTGTGTGCTCTTCGCCTTCTTTGGTCAACCTTGTTGTGCCACTGCCTCGACAAATTTTTGAAATTGGGTCTCCACCGACACTTTGTTTGTTGTGGCATCCTCTATTATTTCGATGGCCGTAGCTGCCAGTTCCTCCTCATCTTTTGAAGACTCTGCAAGGAGAATCCTACGCTTACCTTTCCCTTTCTCTTGTTCCTGTGTTTTCTTTCTTTTTCTCGAGGTTGCTATCTCCTTCAAAAATATGGTTATATTGTCTTTGGTGAGAGCATACTCTGGATTTTCAGTTTCTATTTCTCCTCTTGGTTCTTGGGTCGGGATGAGACTTTCTTCTGTCGGATTGGTTACCTACTGTTCTAAGTGTGTCTCTTCCCTTTGTGCTTTCAGAGGTTTGATTATGATTTGTAGTTGGATAGTTCCTTCGACCGATGTCTCTTCTGACACAAAGGTACTGATGTATAGGTTAAGCTCACAATCCTCCTCCTTCTCTTGGTCTGTCAATGGCTCCTCTATCAAGAAGTCTGTTTCTTTTGCTGTTGCTGGTATTGGCACTTTTGTTCAACCCTGTCGATATAGCTCCCGAAATATTTCTTCAATTGTTGAATAGTAGTCGAGGCTCTTTACATTTGGTTTGGCATCCTGCATGTACCACACCATGGTATGATCGAGTTCCAACTGGATGTGGGCCTTTTTGGGAAAACCTCATCAGATGTTCTGAGACACCCTCCATCTGGTCATGTGGACTTTGAGTTGCTGAAGCCAGTCTTCCAATAGCACCTTTCCCTTGGCAAGTTCTTTCATTGTTCCATTCTGGGAGAACAGTTTGAATCTCCACATATGAAATCTTGTCGGTTCTTGAGATTTAGATGGCAGTCGGCCGTGTTATGATTTTTAGTTTCATAGATTGCACACCAAGATGCTTTGTCGTTCTTCATGTTGAACGGGCAATCTTTTGTCGAGTGGTCTCCATGCTCTTGGCAAATGTCGCAAAAACATTTTGTTTGCACAAATCAGACGTCATGTTGGCTGATGTCCTGTCGACAGTTGTCTTTTGAATGTTCAGTCGTCGAGCACTTCATGCACCAGATATCCTGACTTTTGAGGTTTAATTCTTTTAATGACTTATGTGCGCTCTCAAGTTGTTCTTCTAATCTGTGATTGGTGGACTTTGCTGGTATGTCCTCATCCATTTCTACTTGGAGAGCTTTTGTAAGCGCATCTTCATAAGTCTTGAATTTCTCCAAACTTATGTGTCAGCAAATTTTCTATGATAAACCTGCAAGAAACCACTAGATTAATAACTATTCGTGAATGACATAGTCTAATTGGCTAAGAAGGTATTTCCATCATTTATCGTAATCACGGATAGTTTCTCCTAGCTTCTGCGATGTTGTCTTTAGTTTCTTTGCTGCCAGATGTTTTGCAGATGGAGTTTTGAAAAATGATAGAAATTGCGCTTTAATCTCGGCTTTGGTTGCTCAGGGTGTTCTTTCAGAAAAATCCATGTACCAAGTTAATGCCCTTTTCCTTAAGGCACCAGCGAACTGCGCCATCTTCCTATCTTCATCCGTTACTTGGTTAGCCTCCCAAGTTGACTCACAGATGAACTAGTGTCATTTCGGGTCCTTATCACCCTCATATAGGGGAATGTGTGCTGACCCGTGACCCATGTCGGAGTCACTATCACTAATTTCTTCAGGAGGTGGCGGTGGTGGAGGTGGTTGTGTGGGAAGTGGGGTTATTTGCTTAGTCCTCTCTGCATAACTATCATCGATGAAACTCTCGTTCTCGTCGGTTGTTTTTGTCATTTCCTCTTTGACCAGCAGTCGGTTAGTGTCGACTTCTTCTGTCGATGTCCAACTGCAATTATTTGATTGCAGTTCTGAATGTTCTGTGTCTTCCAAAGATGTATTTGGCAGGGGGGTTTCTGCTTCATGTGTCGATAAAATTAAGTGGATACTTCAATTGGAGGGTACCACTTGAAGCGTAACCCAATTTCCTTCTTCTGGTCGATGGATAATTAGATGTCTACCCAAGTATGTTTCATTGTCTAGTCGGCTCCATATACCAAAGTCACTAGCTCCTAGTCTAAGGTCCTCTTCGACAATAGCATGTATCCAGGTACGTGGATCTGTCAGAGGTTTTACTTCCTGGGGTACTTCTAATTGGAGAGCTTCTGGCTACTCTATCCACAATTCTTCTTCCATAGGGGATGCCTCTTCTTCCATGCCTTCTTCTTGTCAGTCATGACCCGACTCTTACAAATCTCTTTCCTGGTCGGTCACCCTAGTACTCATTCCTCTCTGCGGCACTAAGGATCTTTCTCTTCTTTCTTCCCTACTTTGTAGCCTCCTCTCCCTCTCTATTTTCTGGAGGTACGTCATACCTTTGTGTGACATTGTCTTCTCAATTTCCTTTTTAGGTTGAATTCTCATTACTGGTAATTGGTATCTTCTTTAGTCCACTAGAATCCACTCCACTTTATTCCGACATATGACCAGCTACCCCCCCATAGCCTACCCGATGCTTTAGAAAGCCCGGATAGTTCAGTCTACTTGCCTAGGCAGTATTCCCACTCCCTTTCGGTAATGAATTTTTCCCACCTCTTTTGCTTTTTCTCCCAGTTAGGGTTTAATATCGGCCCATGAAGTGATGGACTAGGTTCGACAATATGACCCACTCCCTTCTCAATCAGGAATTTAAACAGCAAGGTTGGTAAGGAACACAAAAATTACTTGGTGAGGTCTGTGTAGAATTTCTTCTTGACGGTTTCCACCGAAGTTTTGTCTTCTACTGCTTGCTCCTCGCAGAATTCATCGGCAATTTTTTCAAACCACTCCAAAAAGTTTGTTCTTCCCCCGCAAATCAGTTTTTCTAGTAGCTATTGATCTTTAGTCCCTTCCGTCTTTTTCATCCAGGAGCTTCTTCAGAAGTTGGGGCATTTGATTCTACAAACTTCTCGTGTGTCTCTGTAAATAATATTTCTTTTGCTTATGCGGTCGTCAATCTATATCTTCGTGCATAATTGTGTAAATAATTTGCTACTTTACGCTCCCACCAGTCCTTAATCTCGTGTTTTGATATCATTTTCTTACATACATCTCAGACATGTACTACTGGCAACAAAACCATTATTGTAATCTCACAGATCACATAGGGTTACCAATAATACATACCAAAGCATACATACATAATAGAGACAAGAGATAAGAACAAGTAGATAGAATAACAGATTATATTAACATGAGAGGGTCCATACAATACAGAGAACTGGACCGAGTTCTCATCTGGCTCAACAGCCTAATATATATGATTTACCAACAGTTACAAAATAACTACCTCTCAGTTTACTCAACCGACATGACCTTAGGTGGCCAACCTAATCTCTAATTAGTCAGATGACCGACTTAGTCGGCTATCATTCAAGTCGACATACTAACTTGCTCCTCCAACAGGTGCCCATACACCTGACTGATATGTGGAATCATTTAAAACTTATTAATTATTTCTCTTTAAACATAGTCATAGGTCATGTTCATCCTTTAACATTCATTCTCATGCTAAAAAAACCAATGTAACAGTCGTTCCGTAGCTCACAGATCCATTCTGCAACTAGAAAAGTCGCTTCCAAATTAATCCTGACATTTTCTCCTTTTGCCTTTTCCATTCTTCAATGCAGCTTGCAGCAGGTAGAAATCTACAAAATGCCACTATTATTTCCTACCTTTCCTCTTTTCGCACTCCACCCTCCTGCCTTCCGCTGTGAACTTCAGGAGTTGAGAACTTAAAATGCAAAGGAATCATTTAACCACGTTCCACTTTCTGCACTCCATGTTTCTTCCTTCCACCGTGTACTTCTGGAATCAGAAAATTACACTACGAAAAAATCATTTAACCATATTCTTCCTTTCATCTTTCACCTCTCTGCCTTCCGATACAGATTTAGGGAATCAAAAACTGATCAAAATGACACCTTTATTTGTTCACCTTCCACTATCCACCTTCCTCCTTCAGTAAGAGGACTCCGGATCATGGAAAACTAATACTTGGCCTCATTTCCTCATTTCTCTTTCTGTTTTCTACTTTCTGCCTCCCTCCTCCCACCTTTGGTGGTGGACTCCGATGTGTGGAGGTCTACACTTTACCTTACAATTTTTGGCTCTTTTTTGCTTCCTTCTTCCTCCTTCCGTACGATAATTCCATGGTGTGGAAAAAAAAACATTCTTCCTTGTTCTTTTCCACTTTCCACCTCCCACCTCCTTCCTTCCCGACGTGGATTCTAGGGTGCGGAAAACCAACATTTTTCCTTGTTCTTTTTCTCTTTCCACCTCCCGCATTTTTCCTTTCGTAGGAGGATTCTGGTGTGCAAAAATGCTTGAGTCAAATCCATTCTGACTCTGTAACTAACCTTCCATCCTCCATCAACTTAAGAAAAATGCATTGAAACCAAAAACATATGTAGATGTAAAATGAAGGGACAATTAACCGACAACAAACTCTACTTAAATCCTTAATAAGCATTCAACATAATAAACACATTCATAAGAAAATACATTGCAGAAATAATAAAACAAAGAATACTTATCTTGAAGATGAATCTATCGCACAACTAGCTATGTTGCTGCAATGTTCCACCCAACCGTAGGCCAGTTATATTCATCAATCTCTCAACACAACTTCCACCCTCGAGATGGGCATGATTTCCGTGAGGAACTAGAGAATAACAGGCTCACACATAGCCAAACCATATCAAACACAATCAATCCAACCTACAGTTGGGTTTATCATACTGTCGATCCAACCCAATAAATAATTGGGTTTATCAGTCTGCAGGAAAACAAGCCAAACAATTGTTGGGTTTATTAATCTACTCAGCCAATCGAACAATAGTTGGCTTTATCAGACTACAAGCAGTCGAGCTAACATTCACATTAAGGACCAGCCAAGCCAATTAACAGATGGGTTTATTGGGCCATTCAGCCAAGCCATCTCATTACTGGGTTTATCAGGCTTCTTAGCCAAGCAAGCTAATTGTTGGGTTTATCAGTCTGTCCAACCAAGGGTCACACATGGACAAATTCACAACAAGGAATATCCAAGCTATCTATAGTTAGGTTTATCGGGTTGCTCATGCAAGCCAATATACGATTGGGTTTATCAGGCTTCCCAACCAAGCCAATATCCAATTGGGTTTATTAGGATGTCAACCAAGCCAATCTACCTTTGGTTTTATTAAGCTAATAAGGTAGTGGAAAGGAAGAATGGCTAAGTTAGTGGCTCATTCAAGAGTGAGGGACACCTCCATAATATCTATCTGGCATGGAATCCCTAATACCTACACACCCAACACAAGGAAGTATCCCCTTTTTTGCTACATGGTCGCTTTGGCTATACCTTCCCTTATGGTGCTCTTCAGGATGTGTAGAGAAGATTCACCAACTACTCTTAACTTTTTGTGAGGTTCCTCTCTTAATTAGGTTTATCAATCCCATTCGCCGTCTCTTTCACCCCTAAGTGTTGCATACAGTTCAGACCCAAACCAGGCCACACATAACAGCAACCTTACAAGGAAACACAACAACACACGAGTCCACTCTGTGACACAGACAACCATGGTTTCTATGCAGAACATGTAGCAATACTCTGCTAGCTCTCATTGCGCCTATGAACAATGAACCACAATGAACAACAACAACAAAATTCCTCCCTGCGCGACTCGAGATGGTGAATACACAATGGATCCTACATGAATGAGGAAAAACACTCCCACAACTCAAGATAGAGAACAACCACCACCAAATGAATCAGAAACTAACAGGAATGGCCAAAACACTCAGGGTGACTCCGGAAATGATGATATGGGAACACAACCCCGCGATTTCTTGCTTCAGAAGCAAGAACACGGCTTCCCAACACTGCAGGTTTATAGGCTTGCTCGGACATGAAATTGGGCTGCCATGCCTTGCTCTTCCCAAGGCATTATCTGCCTCAACTGCTATTCTAGAAGAATTGAATGATTGAGTGCAGAGGACAAAAGCATAGATGATAGATTATGNTCAAGGGTTTGGATAATCCCCCCCCCCCCCGCTATTCCTTGTGAAATCATGCCCACATCTATTTCATTGCAGTGCATAGATAGTTGTGGTATTTTATTCAATTCCATATTTACATGATATTTAAAAGTAAATTGTTCCTGACCAATGAGAACCATCAGCATGAACCTTGATCTCTAATACACAAAACACCAAATCAATTGCAGGGCCTTGGCCTTGGTCTCCATGCCATGACTTAAATACAATATATACATCATGTACAATTTTTAATACCATGGGGTCAAAACCTGGGTATTACAAGTTCTCAGACCTAAAAACTATCCACCCTAATAGGGAACTTCAAACGATCCCACAATTTCAATGACCACATACTTTTAATGAGTTATACAAATCTCATTATACATTTATTGTTCTATGTTGATTTTCATTCATTATGTCTTGGATGAGTTTTTTTTTCATTTTCTTATTTTCTTATTTTAGATTTTCAATTTACTATGTGATTTTGTGAATCTATTCTAGCTAACATTTTCTATTTCAATAATTAAAAAGTATTATAAATGAGAGCTTGGCATCTTTAAAATATGGTTTATTTATTGAGACTATAATTGTGACTAGGTCTATGAGATAGATTGGTTGAATGTCATTCTCTACACATACAATATCATTTATGAATGGCTACCATTTCTTAAATTGTACTCAAGTCTTTTTAATTAAGAAAATGATAATAACTATATAAATGGAAACATTTTTTATTTTTATTTTGATTTTCCTTTATTAACTGACTAAAAGTATAACTAATCCAATTCCTCTCATGGGTTCAGGAACTAGCTACTTGTGACACTAAACATAGAGAATCATTTTTTTTTATCTATTTAGTTGACTAAAAGGGTTAGTATTTTAACTTCTTTCATTGATGGTGGAAGTCACTGCTTATGATAGTAATCATAATCATATATTTAAGAACTCAAGCATCAAAATTCTAAATGTGCCACATATTTATTGGAGCTTTGTCATGATTCATATCAAAAGAAATAATTACAGAGACAAAAACAAATCATCCATGTGAAATATAACATCTTCACCTAGGACTTTGATCCATAAGACGAGTATCCATGAACAATATTATCAAATTTTGACCCTTACATGCACTTTCTCCATAGTATTAAATAAGAACCTTCATAGGAAAATTAGATCTAAATGAGATGTATTCATTGAGTAAAGTTAAAGAATGGAATAGAATATGAAAATCATATATTGAAAGGTGTTCAATGAAATGAAAATAATATGAACTTTTCATATTCACAATAAACGATATACGACATATCTTTTAACATAAGTTGGTTTAAGAAAATCATATCTTTTAACATAAGTTGGTTTAAGAAACTTACTAGATAAGTGTAATTTCCAATTCAACCATAGGTATCCAATTCAGATACCAGGCTTAAATTATATTACGAGGCCATCAAGGTGAATGAAACAATTTATAGGTTTTTATCGCTCCCATATAAACTCATCTATTTTTATGGCAAGCCAATCTACTCACTAGATAACATTACATTTTTATATATCTCTTATCCAATCCCATCTACTCACATAAAAAACCATCAACAACCAAGGAACTCTCCTTACTTATCTGACATGGCACAAGGAAGGCCTGCCATTTCTCAGCTCAATAACCCCTCAAAGTACCCTTCTCTTACATTGCTCTTTTGTGTGGGAAGAAGAGTCATGGCACAAGGAAGGCCTACCATTTCTCTGCTCAATAACCCCTCAAAGTACCTTTCTCTTACATTGCTCTTTTGTGTGGGAAGAAAGGGTCTAATTTGTTTTATGTTTTTTTAGAATTTCCTGTAATAAAAATACCTGGTTCTAAATAATTCAAAGAGAAATACATGCATAGTGGTTGAAAGGATCATGACTTTCCGAACGACTTTGCTCACTTACACCCAACGATCTAAAATTTTCTTTTGAAGGTGTTGATTTTAGTTAATTTTCGACTTGGTAATAGTTAGTGATAAACAACAAATCATGTAAAGGTTAAAGAAACAATGTGAGATCCTTCTAGAATGAATGTTAAGACAATGGTGATGAGGGGATTGGTGGAAATGATGGCTTTCATTACTTCTAAATAGAGGAATGGAATGTAGGATTCTTAAGATTACTTTAATGATTGTGCTCCCACAATTGTCATAATGATTATACTCTTATATTAATTCAATGGTTGATAAGTCAAAGCACATGGAGGAAAATAGTCTTTCTCGTGCTTTATTCATCCATCTTAAGACAATTTTATATCAAATTTTAACATTAATCATAGTCTTTCTCGTGCTTTATTCATCCATCTTAAGACAATTTTATATCAAATTTTAACATTAATCATAGTCTTTTTCGTGCTCTATTCATCCATCTTAGACTATTTTATATCAAATTCTAACATTAATATTTATATAGATTAATACTATCATGGTACCCTCCCACATGGTCTAAATAAGTATATTTACATTGTACATGACTAGATATTCACCATTCAAACTTTGTCCTTGAGATCCACACTACTAACCAATATTAATATATTTACAACACCTACAAGTGGAGTCATTTAATTAAACCCACTAGGCTTGAGTTTAATGATTATAAAATTGCATTTACTATTTATATTTAATGTCATCCAATGCATTCTATGGTGAGAAGTAGGGTATTGCATGAAAAATAGGTAAACCAAGGATGCACAGATCTTGTTTATTTGTACTATCAATCTCTTAATGAGATTTATTACTTAAAGAATAATATAAAGTGTCAAAATTATTGCTAGAAGAGCTATTCATAATGTATGCAACTGAAAAATAGAGAAGTTTTCATATTTACACATAAATGTATATATTAATATATAAACTGAGATACTATATGTAAATGTAAGAGATTTATTTAGAAAATGTAAGATATTTATTTAGAAGTAATGTTATAATGGAAATAAAAATGTTTTTACAATAATAAAATATTATTTTTAGATATCCATGTTTTGATAACTTTAGAGTAGTTTTTTTTTTCAACATCCATTATAATCTAAAAGAAAATTTGTATTTCTAGATATTTGGCATTATATTTTTTTTTGTAAATATGAAATTAATACACTTCAAGATTGATGGTTCAAAAGTCTTATTGTGTTGATTTCAGTATGAAGGAAATGTTGTGTCCATTAAATGTAGCTAGGTAGTTGAGAAGAATAATTATTATCTTCCCCATTAAAATTCAATTCTGGTAAGTGGCATGATTATTTTGTGAGTCCCTAATGCACCATATAACATTCTAAGTTAAAATAATAGAATAAAAATAAATATTTATAAATAAAGTTAGTATTAAAAATAATTTTAAACAATATTTTAATAAAAAATTTATTGAGATAATAATTTTTTTACAATGAATTCACAAAAATTAAATACATTATAAATTAACTGTAGTTCAAAAAATGTAAAGCGATCATCCCATGTGATAATCCCAAGATATCGCATGTGCCAACCCTGCCCGAGCTGCGTTGAAGTATATCATCTTGGGAATATGACATATTTGAACAGTGTCCCTGTTTAAATGATCTGGACCAGTCATCAATTCTTTTAGATAAAAAACTATCACAACTTCCTTATCATAAATTAATAAGAAATGGGAAATGGACATAATTTAAATATATATATATATATATATATATATATAATTTAGATTATATTTTCCATATAAATATTAATAACAAAAAAATTGACATAACTAAACAAGTCAATATATAAATTAATTTCTCTTTTTTAGAAGTGAAAAAAAAAAGAATTTTATCTTTTTACTTCACGGTTTCACGAATAATAAGATGAATTAGTAACTTTGCCGAAACACCACAGCTGTGGAAAAATTATGTGGCGAAAATCATATTTATCTGTTATTAAAATTTTGTTGTCTAAAACTAATTGTTAGGTAAGCATCTCAATTTGAATCTGCAGATAAATCTAATGCTAGAAATAGATTTGAAAACCGATCATGTTTGCTGCTTTGAAATTATTTTTCCATGTTGATGGAGCCCTATCATTTGAACCAGCCAGGGATAAAATAATCTCAATATTAAAATGAATTGCTTCGTTTCCACCTTTACCTTAGTTTGGTTAAAAATTTGGTCGTTCCCTCTATAGAGTTGCAATATGATTAATGGAGTATGCTTTCATTCCAAAAGAAAATCAAGAAACCACGGAGATTTGGTTTCAATCCAAAAGAAACAACGGAGTTTTGGTTTTATTTCAAAAGAAAATCAAGAAACGATGGAGTTTGGTTTCAATCCAGAACAAAGCAAGAAACTACATAAAAACGAAAACAATGAATGCATCATATGCAAAGATCTGGCGACGATATACATCATAGCTGAATAGAATAAAAGCAAAAACAATGAATGCATTATATCCAAAGATCTGGCGACGATATACATCATATCTGAATAGAATAAAAGCTATGAATTCTTCGTTCAAAAGTTTTAACCCAATTCAGTCAGTATGGATCTTGATTCTGTATGTTTCTTGATTCATCCTGAATTTTCTTTAGGTCTCTATTCAGTATCCTCTGCCTGCTTTGGGTTCTGTAGATTCAATTCTGCACTCTGCTCTTGCTCCGAATTTAAATTGTCAACGATCATTGTAGTGGATTCCAGAATTGGCTGTTCGGCCTCGGCGCCGGTTCTGCAAAGTGGACAAGTGAAATCCGAACCATCCAACGTCTCAATACACTCTTCATGAATACTATCCCTGAAATTAGGAAGAAGCTGGACGTCTGCCTCGTTCTTGTCTAACGCACGCAAGCAGACTGCGCATGACATTGGCAGACTCGTTAATACCGTACAATCCAACCCCACATTCCGCTGCCCAGCCGGTAGTTTTCCTGTAAAATGCATCTCTGGACTCCTAGGAGCTGAGATCTGTCGTGTCCATCTGGAAAATATAGCAGCTATTGGTCTCCAAATGAATCTGCCATAAGCGTGCAGAAAGAAAAGGATAAAAAAGAGCCAAAGCAGGCAAATAAAAGCTATTATGTGTGGTATAATCCTTCTGTCCATTATGACATATTTCGCCCATTCTGAATCCAGATCAAAAAGACCTTCCATACTCATTGCCAATTCCTCGATGTCTCCGACAGCAGATGCAGAGAAATTATATTTCGTATCGGGACGGTCCGGGAGAAGGCACAAACCTCTTGCTCTTGCCCACAGTGCTACCTGAAATGAAATACCCACAGATTCACATATTACATGGTAATCTGGCCTTCAGTTTCTCCAAATAGATAGCGGCTCCGATACCTCTATGAATCAAGAAAGGATTCGAACTTTATATATTCCGATGAAGAGCACCGTCCGAAGGCGATGCTGGCAGAGTTTCAGTCTCTTTTGGGCACAGTTTCAATCTTTTGATTGGGCCATAAGTGTTCCTTTATCTTCGACAAGATCTTACTTACATAATCGAAAAGCATATTCTTAAATAGGTTTTTGTCACAATAATCCCTTGCTTGATTAAAGCCTTGTTTGAATGAGAAACTCCATCATAATATCTTCCTTGTTCTATAAAATTTTACAACTTAAAACAGAATTTGAACAATTTTGTGGATAACTTACAAATGAAAATCTTCGAACCTAATTGAAATTCAATTCATATTTCAACTTATAGCAATTCATCCATGTCATACTTTATAATGGGAATATTATCTATTTGATGTTTTTCAAGTTACATCAACATATTCATCTCATAACATCTCCTTCATAAAGATAAATTCTTATTAATTTACCCTTACTACATCAAATCACATTATCCAAGTACTTCTTCGGAAGCATGTATGGGTCTATGGGTATTTGTCAAAACCAATTTTGTATGTGTTATTGACCAAAATAAAATAAAACATAAAAATAAACATAAATTCACTAACTAGTTCACATTTATCTAGTCAAGTAAACCTCATTGCATCTCTCTTCATTGATTGTTTTTTTTAAATCGTTATTTTATTTACACTTTCATTTGTTAGGGTTAACTTCCTTCGACTCATAGGGTTAACTTTCTTCGGAATGAGTCATTTGGTTTGGTAAAATCATTATTTAATTTACACTTTTATTTGTTAAAATTATTATTTTATTTACATTTTCATTTGTTAGGGTTATTTTTTCTTGAGAATGAGTCAAAGATGGCTTAGGCCTAGCACATGTTTTTGGGCCCATAGTATTTGGTGGCCAATGGTATTTATCCATGGTGTTGGTGGCCCATGGTATTATCCTGGATGGTATTGCAAAGTAAAAAATCCTTTATAAGGCTTGAGGAGGCTCCATTGTAAAGTGTGGTGGAGGTGGTGGCTAGCTCACTTGGCTCAACTTGGCCAGTTTAGGTTAAGAGAGATAATAGATATATTATGGTGGTTTTTCTCCATTTTGGGTTTTCCATGTAAACATTGTATGTCTATCTTTAATGGTAGTGTCCAATGAACCACCTGGTTGGTACAAAGGTGGAAGCTATAGCCTTGCTTGATGTGAAGATAATCAGCTAGATGGATTCTTTTTATATGGACATCAATGACAAAGTTGGAAGTAGATGGATTCCTTTTATATGGACATCAATGACAAGGTTGGATGTAGGTACAAAATGGTCGAAAACAAACGAGCAAGAAAGTGATACATACCCCTAATAATTTAGGTGTAAAGTTGAGAGATAAACCTAGGTTATAGGGGGGTGTATGTGAGATTCCTCTATAAAACTTTGAAGAGGGTTGGTGCAATAGAATGGCATACATGTGTATTGATATTGATAGGCTAATTGGATGAATGCTAACATGCAAAGAAAACATGACAATATGTAGAATGTCTAAGTTATGTTTTGAATATGTTAATGGAAGAAACAAAATAAATGAATAGAATTTATTTTGAATTAACATTTTATGAAAAAAAAAAACTTTATTGAAGAACTCATAGTTACACATATTCTAATTATTCTTTATAGTTTAATTAATTGGAGTATATATATATCTTAGGCTTTGAAATTTAAATAAGGATGTATATTGTAAATTTTTTGTTTGCATAATATTTTATTAAAATACCACTTTTCTTGTGTTTTTGCTAGTTACTAGGGTCGAGATTATTTTTATAGGAGTAGTTTCAATTTAAAAATAAACAATTTTAAGAAAAAATAATATAAAAATTAACTTGTAGTTGACAAATGGATATGTGGTAGCTCATGCATAGATAACTCTTAGCTAGTGGATGGATAAGAGGTAGATTATGGCAGACAACTACTTGAAATAAAAACAAACAATGATAATAATAATAAAAAATACATAAAAAAAAAAGGTGTAGTTATGCATGTATAATGGGTTTGTGGAAGAAAACCCATTTAAATAGAAAAAAAACTAAAACAAATAATACATCTTACTTACTCATCCACTTAACTTGTAGCCTAGGGTTGGAATTTCATAAGTTAATTTTTTTTGACATTTTGAGCTTTTGTCTCTGGACTCACATAACATTTCATTAAAATAGTTACCCTTCAACGATGAGCATGAGGTAGAATTTTTTCATTAATATCTTTTTATTAAATAATTTAAGTAATAAAGAAATTAGTTTTTATTATATATTTTAATAAATTTAACAAAATTACATAAAAAAAACACAAATCAATAATTGATACTCATAGACATTATGCAATATACATCTATCAACATCCATATTACCTACAATTAAAATTTCAAAGTTCAACCTCTAAAAAAACCTTACAAAAAATAACAACAAATATCTTTTAAAAAATTGTTTGCAAATTTAGTCTCACGTTCTACCAAGAAGTATTTGACCCAAAACAAATGCCCCGTGACGGGCGAAAAAAATTCAAGAAAAGAAAAGACGTTTAAGCTTTCACAAAATAATGAAAATCAAGGCACTGATGCTGCTAAAAGAAGATGACGTGGATGCATGTGTTACGGTCAATGTCTGTTAAACAAACGACGTGGATGTATTGTGCAGCGGAAAGGAATTCTTTGAGCGCGTGGAGAAGGCGACCTTTGTCGATGTCTAACGTAGGGCCGAGTCAATGAACCAAATACACGGCGAAGTGACCGGGAACCGAAATTCGAACCCTAATCTGTCCGTGTTGGTGGTTTGAAGTGGACTCAACGTGGTCAGCAACGGGCAACTCGTAGCGGCAGACGGGGCAAGAGTTGTGCGACGTCAACCATGGTACGATACAGTGGGAGTGGTAGATGTGTTTACATGGCATCTGACGTGCCACCGTTCCTACCTGAAAGTCATCCTGGCATACTGGACACTTCTCAGGGAGGTGCCGTCGTGAAACAGTAACGGTGGGCATCGCTTCGATTGCACTTGCAGAAGCTGGCCGCCTGTTGTTTCCGTTCTGTTGAGCTTCATTCTCTAAACCTTCAAGCCCCGGTACAATCACATCCTCTGGATCGGAAAAACGATCTACGGTTCGTGGCACAATGTGCGGGACAACAGAGCCGTTGAATGTGGGCGAATGCTCAACCATTGGAGGGTGCGGTAATGGCAAAGCAATGGCCTGAGTTTGTTGCTGAATTTGTTCTACGAAGCAGCCATCGCAACTGGAGCAAGTAATCTCATTAGCACTAGAGAAGCGAGGGAGCGCCGAATGGTTACAGTGATTTCACCAGAAATCGAATTGATATCCATTATCATAACCGAGAAGGCCTATTACTCCGCCCATTTCGCGTGTAAACGCCAATTAGTTTTTCAATCTTTCTCAGTATGCGACTGTTCTTATCGATTAAAATTGTTCATAAGATGTACCTTATGTTCAATCTATATAACCTTTGGATCTCTTATCCTATAAACAAAAAGTTTCTTACATCAAATTAGATCTTACATCAAATTAGATTTTAGTTTAGTTCTTTATAACCTTAAAAATAGATTTTTATTATGTAATATTAAAATATATTATTATTATTATTATAAAATTTTGAGTGTATTTAATGTGGGTTCAATAATGCCCGAATCAAAGTAATAACAAGATAAATAACTGAAGAATTTGAATGAGATGTCTCATAAGAAATAAAAAAAATGTGTAAAGAGAGGAACCTCGTCCATATTAGCTTAGGTTGGAATGAATATTTTACTTTAAACTCAAACATGGAAGGAGATTATTGTCAATTTTGTTAAAATCCTTTCAAAATTTTATCAATGTGTGGAAGAGTTGCACACATGGAATTCAAGTTAGAGAGTTGGTTGATTAACATAGATGATGGGCATGATAGGATGTCCTCACCCATTGGTTAATGATACTCATCCTCTATTTGAAATATTCTTCTAAGTAGTGATCTCGGTGGAAGAGTTGCAAACGTGGAATTCAAGTTAAAGAGTTTGTTGATTAGCATAGATGATGAGCAAGATAAGATGCCCTCACCCATTGGTTAATGATACTAATCCTCTATTTGAAATATTATTCGAGGTTATTCTCAAACAATCAACATTTTGGACTTTCTCTACCGACATTGATCTAGAAAAAAGGATGATCTTTTTTGATGTCAGGGGGTTTTCACTTAGTGAAACAATGTGATATCTCATTCGTTCATGGGATATTCAAGAATAACCTTAATTTCACTAGATATTGATAATTACAAGTTACAAAAATCCTTTTGTTGACCCCCCCCCTCCCAATACATATTTTCAATTAAAAAACCCTTATTTTTATAATATATTCCTTATTTTTACTAGAAACCCCTTTTCACACTCCCAAATACCTATAAACCCCCATAACCTATTCCCTGCACCCAATAGCTACAATAGATTGACCTTATTTTTCACAATTTCAAACCCCCTTTTATGAATGAACGTGATAAGATATTGCTCAACAAGGTGAATCCTTCGTGGGGGTTGGTTATTACTCCAAGACAAGTTTAAAGGGAGGATTGTTAGGGTTAACCTTAACTTGGGAATGAGTCAAACTTGGCTTAGGTATAGGACATGTGTTTGGGCCCATAGTATTTGGTGGCTAATGGTATTTTTCCATGGCGTTGGTTGCCCATTGTATGTCCCATGGTATTGCATGTAAAGAAGCCTTTATAATGCTTGGGGAGGGTCCATTGTGAAGTGGCTTTGAGGTGAGTGGTGGCTAATTTTAATGGTTGCTTGTCCAATCTTTCTTCCGTGTCTATCATTAACGGTTGCTTGTTTAAGTTTATTTCTCTTGCAAGTTATTATATTTTAACGCTTGTTAAACCCTGATATCATTATTTAATGTTTCCTTGTCGGTGATTATTTTTCATTTTGAATAATTTCCCTCATTGATGATTCCCATAGTGATGAATCTTACTGCATCAATGTCTACTACATATTTTCAACAACATCACTCCATTAGCTATTTTCTTATTTGATTTCCTAGTCCATCAATGATGTTTGTTTGTAGTTATCAATTGAATGCTTGACTCTTACACAATTGAGTCACCTTGTTGGACAATATCTTGTCATGTAAATCGATAAAGGTATATTTTTTTAATTATGAAAGCTAAATTCAATATATTGTAGGTGTTGGGGGTAGGGAGTAGAGTACCAGGGGTTTATAAATATTTGGAGGGTATAGAAATGGATATCTTGTAAAAATAGGGTATATATCATAAAAACAAGGTTTCTTTAATTCAAAGTATGTATTGGGATGGGGATCAACAAAAGGATTTATCTAGGTATTTATCTACATCTAGTGAAATTATGGGTATTGTTTAATATCCCATGAAAGAACGCCCTATGGCATAGATTCACTGGGTAAATACCCTGTGGATTCTTAGCTCTTGGCTGAATACCACATTTCAATTATTTTTATATTTCTTCCCCTATCTAATTATTTATCATTATACATGTGAATAAATTAGGGCATGGAAGCAATATATGGTCCTTGATTTCTTGGGTTTTGCACCATGTATCCATCTACTAAGACAAATTCCTATAGCAATGTTTTCTATTGTAGTTCTCTTATTTACATCAGGAATTTCATGTTTCACTACAAAACTATGTGTGAATAGCTATATTATATTTACATTTATTTTCCTAAATTCATTGATGCCACATTTTCACAATATACAAATCCATCCTACATAAGTTAATTTTTCTACAAGTTAGTATTTGTCCATCATAATCTAACGATAATCTAGATTAGTGGAATCACAACCTTCTACTTTTGGGTGCATCCCCTTTCTCAAAAGATTAGGATATATGAATATTTTTCTATATACACATGATCCATCCAACTACCTTCCCTAACGCAAGCTCAATGAATCTCATATAGAAATTGTAATGTCTCCATTTCGCACTAAAAAAATATAATTGATTCAAAAATATTTAATACTTACGTAATTAGTAGTTGTTGGAACCCAACTCTCTGCAGGTTCATCATACTCTTGGATCTTGTAGAGACAATTAGTCGACAGAAAATAGGTGACTAGTAAATTAGTCAACTGGTGAATCGGCTGAAAGAGTTGAAGACTTGAATCAATGGTCGACGAGGCCTTGGTTGGATCGACTAAAACAACCAACTAAACTATTGGATTTTTTATGGAAATTGTTAGAACCAAATACCCCTATTTTTTGACTAGATATTCCTCACTTAAAGTGAGTTCATTAGATCTAGAGACTATAAATGAATGATCGTATGTGTTTTGTTCATATGGTTCATGTATCCTTTTTATAATGCATTGTGATGTTCTGATCACAATGTGATATCCTTAAGCGTTGTAACACTGTCTATAGACACCATCTCTCTTCTTGGAATATTCTTCCCTTCTGCCATTTTCTTTTATTTTCTATGGTTCAAGGAAAAAGGGTTCCCCAACTACAATATAGTATTAATATTTCATATTGTACTGTACATTGTTGTACTATTAATCTTTCAGTTTGTAATTTTATTTTGTACTAGTAAACAAATTCTAGTTTCTTCAATGGTTATCTAGAGCTAATAGTTCTTGAAAATTTTCATCATGACTCCTCTATAATATCGTGGTAAAATTCTATATATTTGTCTTCATGGTGATATGTTTGTCCTTGGCATGGATTTAATCAATGAAAGATATACACTTAAATTTTGATTATATTATATGTTGGCATCGTTGAATGGTTGGCATGTCATGGTGTGTGTAAACTTCCATTCTAATAAAATTTTATTCTATTGTTATAACATTGTTCTTTAGAGATGAGGGTAATTTCTACATTGTCTTCCCATTCTAGTTTTTTTATGCTTCTACTCAACTTCTTTTAGTTGGTATTCCAAAGAAGATACTTTGTTTAACTAATTCTAATTGATATTTGTTTCCCTTGCTCTCAAAAGTTTGAGTTTCTGAGGGAATGTGCATCCTTGTAAATGTTGCTTGGTTATTTTCTTCCACTTGTTGCATTATGCTTTTATTTCTTCTAGCCAAGCCGTGTGCTTTTCAATTGTATTCACTTCTAGAATGAATTTGGATGATATTGCAATCAGGGCTTCTTGGGGAATAAGTCCTTGTGTGCCATGGTGTATTTTTTCCTTTTGTTGAATTGAAATTGCCTCTGACTTTTCTAGTATCTCGGGGGGTAGTTGAATTTCTGGTTGAACTTCCTCTTATATTACGGTTTCCTCTATTTCCTTGGGTGTATTGAAGATGATCTAAATTTCTTATGGTACAACAACCATAAGATATGGAGGCATCTAAATTTCCTATTTCTTGTTGAATTAATGATGTTTCTTTCTCTCTTGGTGATGAAAGCTCCTAAAATATCTCTTCCAATGTATATGGAGGCATCTTGATGTATTGAGGGTTTGGAGGTACTTTTGCAATTGGAAGTTCTAGGGAGGGCCTATCTCGTTTGGCAGGTGATACTTCTTCCTCCTACTAGTATGCTCATTTTTCTTAGGTTATTACAATTTCTATTTCTGAATTCTGTTTTTCCATGTTTTGGGTTGATTTGGTCATAGAATCTTCCACTTCTATAGTTTCTATTTTTGTGGCTTAAATACGAGGCGGGGGGGGCAATNATTACAATTTCTATTTCTGAATTCTGTTTTTCCATGTTTTGGGTTGATTTGGTCATAGAATCTTCCACTTCTATAGTTTCTATTTTTGTGGCTTAAATACGAGGCGGGGGGGTCAATTTGTAGGAAATATCCTATCATGTATATTCATATTCGGGAATAAACTATGATATGGAAATGAGAAAACATATTTCTCTATATTAAGCGTCCAATGGGGATTAAATATATTATATGACAATACACACATTTAGGGTATATTTTATTACATTTCGTGAAGAAGTGATGGAGGGGAGGAAAAGGAAAAATCAAGGGATGATGACACAAGGTATTGATTTTGATGAATAAGAGATACTCAATCTGGATGTAGGATGTTTGATGCTAGTGCTCTATTGAATGGTTTTCATAATGCTTATGTGCTTGGTTGGTTATTGGATCTTCGAATTGTTAATGGAATTGAGCTAGTGAAGGATTAACATTTTTATCTTTTATGTGATTGTTATCAGTTGGAAGTGTAGTTTAGATGCATATTTTGTTTCTATAAATCATTTGTTTTTATACTTTTCAATGCACTTTGAATGTTGCTTTCCTCCTTGAATCCATTTGAATTTTTTTCTCTATAAATTTACTTTTGTGTGATCTCTAAAATAAACTCATCCATTAGAGAGATTCTAGGTTTGTGTATTATGACCTTGTCCCTTTCTAATATTGATAAATAAATCCTCATGCAATCCCTGGTTGACCCCATTTTCCCATTCTATAAAACACTAGTCTCCAACTCCTTCACGACACTTATATTTTACAAAACCAAAACACTTTGTTTCTCTAAACTTACTCTTTATTTTTACCATATGATCCATTGTTAAACTCTAGTAATCCTACCCTAGGGACTCCACCTTTGAGCTAGAGAAGATATAGCCTAAAGAGACAAAAAAAGGTTAGGTGTGGTCACAATGGACTCCCTATTAGTTTTCCATAATATATCATTGAACTTAGGAATTCAATATTAGGATTGAAGAGGATAACAAACACTATTTTCTTTGGATAATTACCATCCTAACAGCTAGTCATAGAGTTAAGTAAGTGGTCCCAAAGCAGGACTGCAATATACAAAAGGAGTCATGTACTACATCAAACCCAAGACAAGAAGATGTGTCACTCCTTACCTATTAGAATAAATACACATAGAAGCAAATATAAGAAACCACAATGATGAAGTCAATTGGGTGTGATGGGTGGGATGCAATGGACCAAAATCATCCATCAGAAAGGAGTTTTAATGTGTTTATGGTGATAGAATACTGGGAAAGAATGAGTCTTGTATTTTTGGAGATAATTCATTCCTAGTGTTGGAATGGTGAAATTGTAATTTCATATCTAATTCAATGCCCATTTATAGAAACAAAGTTAGACCAAAACTACACGTGAAAATAGGATCATCCTTTCAAAAATTGTGCATGCTCTTATAGTGCCTAAACCCACACAAGACTAGAGGAACTATCGATTGATATCTAAAATGTCATTTTATAATGAATTATTGAATTCATTGGATCTTCCTACTTGCCCCCTTAACTAAATAAGTAACTACAAGGAGATGAAAGAGACTGGGCTATACATAAAAGAAAAAGATGGATTCTTTTGATTTCCCTTTAGGAATTGTTGTATGTAACAATGTTGAACTTCAAATTTTACAAAATGAAATATGCATTAAAAAAATACAATTTTATTTTAGTAATGATCTCTATATACTCCTTATACTAAGTTTTTGTGCACCCTCCAACACGCAAACATATATTAAGGGTTTTCATAGTAAGTTGTATGTACCCCATAAAATAATACTTACCTCTTAGCTTGATTTACACAAACATGGGGACTTCATAATTATCTCTTTGGGTCGACTCCTAAATATTTAAACCTAAAATGGAAATTGATATTAGTATATGGTTTCTCTTTATAAAATGAGTTTCTCATACCGTCGGATGATAATTATACACTCATGATTCCTCTTGTATTGACATCATCGTGTGTCTTGTACCAGCGCTGGCGTGTCCACACAATATTTTTAGGACACGTATTTGTATGATCATAATCATGATTATAATTCTTATATGCAAGGCATATGTCTTGATTTTGTTTTGAAACGGACATGAATATAAGTGAAAATTTAAATTCTTATTTATATACCTATGTTTTATCATTATTATGAAATGGTATCATATAAGTTTCATTATCTTTATATCTTGATTTTGTTTTGAAACGGACATGAATATAAGTGAAAATTTAAATTCTTATTTATATACCTATGTTTTATCATTATTATGAAATGGTATCATATAAGTTTCATTATCTTTATATCTATAATTATTGTATGCTGGAAAATTAATTATGGAAAATTTCGATAAAAAAATAATTAAATATAACCAAAGAAAATGTAACTAACTGTTGTTTATCCTCTTAATTGCAAGAATAAATGTAGAGCAAGTGGATGAAATTTATTGCATCTTATGAATGAACCAAATCCGAGATACCTACATGATCATATGGTTTTATTCAAAAATAAGAAGAATTTTTATATTTTCATGTTAAGAACCCACATCAACCCTTTTCTTTACTTGTTAAGTATATTGTTGTTGGACGCATATGCTTTGTAAGTCGTCCCGTGAGTATTGTATTATCCAACATTCATGGGTAATAATAGTTGTTTAGATTAGACTTAGTATATAAGTAAGTGTTGATGTTAGCGAAGATATCCGAGAGTTATTTGTATTGAGCTTGCTCAAAGGAGGTTTCCCCCTCGAAGTGGTCTACGATCAATAAAATATATTCTGTGTTCTATTATTTCTGTTGTATTGTGCGTGTTCATTGTTTATTATAGTTGTATCATGATAATTTGGAGTTGAAGTTAAGTTAAAGTTGTATCATCATTGGACTTAACCTAATAGTTATAATTTTTTTCCTTAAAGAATCTGCCAATTACTTGTATCTAATAGTTAATCTAACATAAAAACCACTTAAGTTGTGGTTGTTAAGCTCGTAGTTGTATCATCATGTTGGAGTTAAGCTAATAGTTGTAGTTAATAAAAGAGCTTCGAGTTACCCTGAATTCTAGCTTCCAAATGGAGTTGGACTAAGCCTTGTGCACATTAACTGGACTCCCAATTTGTAGGTGGAGTTTGAGTGTCACATCAGTTGCACATTACCATGCCACTAAGTGTAGTTATCACATGAGTTAAGAGGAATTTATTAGGATTTCAGAGGATTTTATTAGGAATTATACTATCACACAAACTGCATTTTACTTCAACTCCCAACTTTAAAATGCAGTTTGACTAATTAACTTGACTTCGAGCTGCTAGATGGAGTTCAACTGTCACATGCACTGCACATTACCATGCCATTAAGTTCACTTATCACATGAGCTATTTTTTATTTTTTATAATTGTTTATAAGGAGTTCGAACGATTAATAGTTAATTTAAAAGTTAATAAAAATCTATTGTGGTTAATAAAAGAGCTCTGAATTATCCTGACTAAGCCTTATGCACATTAACTAAACTCCTAGTTGGTAGGTGGAGTTCGAGTGTCACATGAGTTGCACAATACCATGCTACTAAGTGTAGTTATCACATGAGTTTAGAGGAATTTATTAGAAGTTTGAACTATTTTATTAGGAGTTCGACTCTTACATGACTGCACATTAGCTAGACTCCTTGATGCCAAATGCAGTAGGACTAAGCCGTAAGTAATTAGAGTTGAAGTTAAGCTAATAGTTGTAGAATCATTGGAGTTAAGATAATAGTTGTATCTAATTTTTAAGCTAATATAAATCTATTGTAGTTAATAAAAGAGCTATGAGTTATGGTGACTTCTAGCTTCCAAATGGAGTTCGAGTAAGCCTTATGCACATTAAGTGGAATCCCAATTGGTAGGTGGAGTTCGAATGTCACATGAGTTGCACAATAGCATGCCTCTAAGTGCAGTTATCACGCTAGTTCAGAGGAATTTATTAAGAGTTTGAACTATTTTATTTGGAGTTCGACTCTTACATGACTACACATTAGCTAGACTCCTAGATGCCAAATGCACTTGGACTAAGCCATAAGTAATTAGAGTTGTAGTTAAGCTAATAGTTGTAGAATCATTGGAGTTAACATAATAGTTGCATATAATAGTTAAGCTAATAGTTATCCAATATAACTTTGATTAGAGTTGAAGTTAAGCTAATAGTTCTAGACACATTTGTGTTAAGCTAATAGTTGTATCTAATAATCGATGGAGTTAAGCTAGTAGTTGTATCTAATAATCGAATAGTTCAAGATTAATTTTAATTTTTACAACTATCACTAACTATAATTATCACATGTTAATTAAGTTATTTTTTTATTTTTTTGAAATTATTAATTATTAATTTTGGACGACACTCATATAATCAATCTAGACATTACACTTGTCTCATTCTCGTTTAATCTTGGACGACTTCCATAGAATCAATCTGGACAGTACAATTGTCTCATTCTCGTCGGTAGATGAAAAAGCATAGATGGTATTCCACCCAAAATTCTAACATATATACGCCTATCGACGTAACAAGTGAGGTTTTTTTCTCTCTCCTATTTTTGGCCAAAAAAAACTAAGTGCAAAATTGGCTAGCGAATTTCATATCAATTTATGAAACTTTTGTGCAGATTCAGAATCAACAAGTTGCAGAAGATAGATCCAGAGTGGTTGTTCCAGTTCTAAAAAAAGGTATAATAGAGATTCTGAGCAATATTGATCTGGTTATGCTCATTTTAAAGTCTTGGTCTCAAAACCCTAGCGCTATTTACAGTTTTTTTTGGGTGTTGGGTGGAATTGCTGCCAATTTTTTTCTAGCACTATGATTATTGCAGCAGTTCTTCTTCTTTGCTCCGGTATTATTCATTTGGATCAGGGAATAAAACCCAACCTCTTAACTGTGGTAAGTACTTGAGCATATCCCTAAAACTCATTGTGAGAATTACCACAAGAACCCCGAAGTAGTTGTCCATTGAGAGGACCTGCCAAGAGAAAAGGACAATTGAACCTACATCATTAACTAGTTCCACCCGTGAGGTAAACCAAGAGCTATCGTTTGTGGAAAAACGATTATCAGTTTTACCTGAGCTATGGAGTGAGGGGTACTACCCCAATAAGCAATTCGTTAGACAGCATTGGTGGCCAAGTGAATCCCTTGAACCTTTAGGAAGTCGAACATACCTCGGGGCCTTATCCATTTCCAGCTGATAAAGCGCATATTTCCAAAACTGCCCGAGATCATTTCCAACAAAAACAAAAATTGTGTGTGGTTGTCACCCGTGCAGGAGCAAATAAACAAATGAAAGAAGAACTTGACACCCTCAAGACCAAACTTAAAGATATGGATAAAAAAAAAATCATCCTCCATCTTCAGTATTCAGCCATGAGAAATCGACGATAATGTAAGTCTTCTGCAGACACTGGGTTCTCTTCTTCCAACAAATTTCTTGGGACAAATCTTGTTTTTTCTCGCTTCAATGGTGATGATCTGACTGGATGGATTTATATGGTAGAATAATATTTCATTCTGCATAACACTTTTGATGTCACCAAATTCCCACTTCCATCCTTTCATTTGGAACATGAATCCCTTCAATGGTTCTGTTGGCACATCAAGGAGTATGAAGAGCCACGATGTACAAATTTTTGCCAACTCCTTTTCAAACGATTTGGCCCAAGTGCTTTTCATGAATTCACAGGAGCACTTACCAAACTTCGTTAAACTGGAACTGTGAGGGAGTATCAGACATAATTTGAGAAACTGGCCAATCAGACAGAAGGATTATCTGATGCATTCTATAGGATTTATTTTATAAGTGGTCTGAAGGATGCAATCTGATGTGAGGTTAAAAAGTTATGTCCCAACACAATGATGGAATCCCTAGGTTTGGCTAAGTTGGTCATGGCTCAACAACACTCCAAATCTACTTTTGTTCCATTCAAAAATATGGTTTCCCCAAGACCTCCAATCACGCTAGCTCCTAGCACCGCTCCTATCAAGCATTTTTCTGAATCCAAGGTGCAGGAACATAGAGAAAAGGGGTTTTGTTATAATTGTGATGAGAAATTCACTGGGGACATCAATGTGATGAACAAAATCTCTATTTATGGGATGTGGCTTCTTTTCTTGCACCTAAAAATTGTTGAGCTGCTCAAGATCTAGTAGATGATCGGGTCAACATTCAGTAGCCACCTGTTGACACTCCTTCTCATGACGACCACCTAGAGATATCTATCCATGGAGTAGCCAGAATCACCACTGCACAAACCATGTGAGTCAATGGTTTCTTTAAAAATATCCCTCTTACAATACTCATTGATTCTGGTAGCACCCATAACTTCATTGGCCCTCAGATCGACAAACAGGATGATTGTTTTGTCCATCCTTGCTCCATATTTAAAGTCATCATTTCCAATGGGGGCACCTTATCTTGCAAAGTAAAGTGTCACAATTTCCATATATTTATTGGATATTATAACTTACGCTCTAATATGTTTTCTATGCCCTTAGGCGGATGTTATGTGATTTTGGGAACTCAGTTGTTACGCGCACTTAAACCCATCTTATGGGGTTTGGCTCAACTTTGGATGAAATTTTCAGTCAATGGGAAAAAAAACAAAGTGAAAGGCTTACATCCAAGGTCTCTCAGCATCATCAATTCATATCAGATGGAAAATCTGCTTAATAAGAATTCACATGGTGTCATCTCTCAACTCCATTCCATTCAGATGCAACCATCAGCAGTCTCCAGTGCTCCCTTGGATCTACAAAACAATTTTGACCGGTATGCATGTTTCTTTTCTAAAACAATTGGATTTCCATCTTCAATACAAGACGACCATATTACTCCACTCCTTCCTGGATGCATCCCTCCCAACAGCACGCCCATCCCTAGATGAGTTTGGACAGATATATTGATGGATTTAATTGAAGGGATCCCTAGATATGGAGGGAAGATAATGATATTGGTTGTGGTTGATATCCTCTCCACGTATAGTCATTTTTGTGCCGTAAACCATCCATATGTCACCTCCTTAGTCGCATAAATTTTCATGGATCTTCGAGGATGCAAATTTCACAAGTCATTTTTGGACAAAACTATTTCGCCACACTAGCACCAAATGAAGACGAGTTCAGGGTATCACCCACAAACAAATGGTCAAACTGAAGTTATCAACAAATGTTTGGAATTTTTTCTTTGTTTCCTCACCTTTGAACAACAACATCATTGGGAAAAGTGGATCCCTCTCGTTGAATGGTGGTACAATAGCTCCTACCATACTACATCTAAAAGAAATCCATATGAAGCGGTTTATGGTCAGGCACTGCCAATGCTTCCATTAGAGGAAATTTCAACTCAAAATGGGACTCCTAACAAAATTAATAAACTAATAGTTAAAATAATAAAATAATATTTATTAATTTTGGAGGAAGAAAAGAAAAAAAACTACTTTTTTGTTTGTATTTTCGACATATCTCCCCATGTTTTTACTCAAATTTCAATTGGGAGATATCATTGGATGCAGAACTAAATTCCACATGCAACGAGTACCCACTTGGCATACTTTTGACGGACCCCTCTACCCCAAAAACAAGAAATACCTAAAAAAAAAGTGATGATGATGTCATCATCACATTTTTTTCACGTATTTCTTGTTTTTGGGTAACAGGGTCCTTCAAAAGTATGCTGAGTTGGTACTCATTGGATGCGTAATTTAATTTCGCATCCAAAAATCTCTCCCTATCAAAATTTGAGTAAACACACGGGGAGATATGTCAAAAATACAAACAAAAAAAGTAGCTTTTTTATGATACTTATCCCTAAATTTATATTAAAAAAGTGTTTAAGACCTGTACGGTATTTCAAATTTAAAGCAATTTTATTGGCTAACACATGATGACATGGAATTTGAATTATAGTTAAAAGGACCTTTTTGAGTTGAAATTTCCTCTAATGTTCCATACCCCCACAACAGTTCACCAGTTCAAGAAGTTGTCACAGTTCTCTGAAACTAAGATCATATTCTTCACATTTTGCAGGACAATCTTCACATTCAAGGAGACCAAATGAAACACCAAGTCGATCGCTAGTGTTATGAGCGTACTTTTCAAGTTAGTGATATGGTTTTTCTCTTTCTGCAGCCTTACAAGCAATTCTTCCTGAAACTCAAAGGGTGCCATAAGCTAGCTCCAAAGTTATATGACACATATAAGTTTCATCAGAATCTTGGGTTCATTGCTTATAAATTGGAACTTCCTCCTTATTTTCATGGCCACCCAGTATTTCATGTCTCTTGTCTCAAGAAACTTATTGGTGCCAAGATTAGAGCACAAACTATCTTACTGGAACTGAATAATGAAGGATCCATCATTTTCAAGCCGATGACCATCCTCAATAGGACAACTCTTCAACTTCGCTCTCGATCCATCACAATAGTATTAATTCTATGGCACGACATGAAACTAGAGGATGCTACACGGGACCAATTTCTTTAGATTTGACAACAATTTCCACATCTAAAGCATTGATGACACATTTTTTCTAAGAGGGAGGGAATGTTAAGAACCCACATCAACCCTTCTCTTTACTTTGTTAAGTATATTGTTGTTGGAAGCATATGCTTTGTAAGTCGTCCCATGAGTATATTGTATTATCCCATATTCATGAGGAGTATTATTTTTTTAGATTAGACTTAGGTATTTAAGTAAGTGTTGAGGCCAATGAAGGTATCCAAGAGCTATTTGTATTGATCTTTCTCAAAGGAGGTGTCCCCCTCAAGGTGTCCTGTGATCAATAAAATCTCTTCTTTGTTATGTTATTTCTATTGTATCATGCATTTTCATTGTTTATTACAGGAGGTTCCTCACATTTCATTTGGTCTCAAAAATCAAAGATGTATTTTTTATAGGAAGGTAGGGAAGTCCATCCATGAAAGGGTTTCAGTTTTTTATTTTTGTGCATCTTAATTTATTAAGCTTATAGAAAACATGAGCTCTCTATGGCTATACTTGTATTTACATCACCTGGAACATTGGAAGGATATGGTGTGAAAGGAATTTAAGTTGTTAGATTGAGTTATATTTGGAACATTCATAATTGTAATTTCAATTAGTATATGTAAGGGACCCATATTAATATTGTATTGGAACTGACATGAACATAGGTGCAAATCTAAATCCTTATTTATGGAATACCCTATGTGTTATCATTAAAATGAAATGGTATGATATAAGTTTCACCATATGTGTATCTTTATAAATATTTCATGCTTGGAACTTAGCAATGGATATTTTTCCCTCTCCTCTAAACGTGAAAAAAAACTAGGTATAACCAATAAATAGTAACTAAATGTTGTTAATTCCTTTCATTGAAAGAATAAATGTAGAGGAAGTGGAGGAAATTCATTGCATCTTGTAAATGACCCGGATCCAAGCTATGCACATGATCATATGGTGTTATTGGAAAGTAAGAGTATCTTTTCTATGTTCATTTAGGTTCAAACATCAATGATGTTTATTTTGATATGAAGGTAGGGAAGTCCATCTATGAAAGGGTTTCATTTTTTCATTTTATGGAGTGTAATTTATTAATCTTATAGGAAACATGAGATCTCTATGGATATACATGTATCTACATGATAAAAAATTAGTATATTGGTAGGACATGGTGTGAAACATCTGTAATTCTAATATTTTCTAAGCATTGCATTGATTATTGGACTATCAAGGTTTTAAATTATTTGTTACGTCGACCTCTTGACTGGGTTGTATTCCACTATCAAACACTACAAATTCATCCGTCAACCATACAATCCTGGTGGGATCATTATTGGCATTATACTATTATTTAATTTAGCATCATGTTTTTTTATACTAAGATTCGTTAGTGATCTTATTTGTTACAAATTGATAATATGATATAAATGGGGTATTAAAAATGGGTTCATAAAAATGGTTACCTACTATATCTGGTGAAACTAGGGGTTTCCTTAGTTGGAAATATATGTTGGGAGGGTGGTTCAACAATACAATTTTAGGAGGTATTTTCCAATATTTAGTGAAATTAGGGATATTATTTAATATCCTATGAACGATCATGCTATGTAACAAGTTCACTGAGTAAACCCCCTGTGGGATTCAGTAGGTCATGTTGGGTTGCGGGAAGCTATTACAACTTCATGCTTATGCTTTAGGAGGTTACTTCAGAGATTTTCCAGTGTTTACTTTTGTTTGATGAGACTGAGGAGGACTTCTACTCTTTCTTCTTCCATTAGAGTGTTAGATGCATGGGAGGTGGTGGGCCTTTTCTTGCTTCTCTATTCACCTTTTAATTTGTCTCTATTATGCTGATCCTTTTTGTTGGGATTCTCTTCCAAATCTAGAGCCTTGTTTCTCAATAAAATCCTCCAAGATTTCTTGCATATTTTATTGCTAGGATGTGTTTTTAACTACCAAGATCAAAATTAAACCATGGTGGTCTACCTGATTCTTATTAACAACCTAGTGATCTTATTCCATGGTTTCCAATGACCAAGGAAGAAAATATGGCACATTGATATAGATGCATGGACAAAGGTATGTTAGAAAATAAAAGTGATAGTTCATGCATAAAGATACTCAACCTTCGCAGGTAATGTACCTAATAATATGCTACAGGAAAATACCTGAGGGTTGTGGGAATTATTTTTTCTTGATTCCTTGTTTGGTTTCCACAAAGTCTTAGCTAGGAAATTTTCCTTTTCTATGTTAGACTATGTTCTTTCCTTGAACCAATATTTCCCCTCGCAAGTGATTCATCTGGACTAGGAAATGGTCACCTCTGTAACAAGAAGTGTTAGGCCTTGCATGTTGGTTTTTCCATCCCTCATAATTGATTGAAACACATCTGCAAGTGAAAGGCTATGACTTTGGTTTTTATCGAAGAATCTTAGGCCCCTTACTTGCAAAAATAATTTTTCCATGTCTGAATTTTCCAACATTGCTTCTAGTGATAGTATTTCATGTCTGTTAAAATCACCCCCATGGTTGATGTGTAAGGAACTTTGTTCGTTGGAGGAAATTGCAATATAGACTGAGGTTGCACCTAAGGATAATTTTTTAACAATAGAGTAACTAGTTGGATGTTGGCATAATTTTGTGGAGTGCATGTACTTATTATATGAAGGTGGAGACCTTTCCAGACTATGAGATACACAATCGAAGGAATTAATCTAGTGAGATGTGGTGGGTACATAAAACAAGCATGAAATGATGACTTGGATGGTTGATTATTAAAACTAATTCAACATAGAGATTCATATAATTAATGCATTCTTAATTAAATGAAAAAAATTACCTTGTAACTTTAGAATGTATTGTTCTTGTGTCATATATCATAGAATAATATAAATATAACATCTTTTTACATTCTTCTTATGTTGACGTAGGTTGCTATTGAATCATTCAGTGGTGGCAGAGTTGTTATAGGTGAAAAAGTTACAACATTTGGTTCAGTTGATATATGGAAACATTAAATAGCCTTATAGATTTACTAAACACTCTATCATTCTCCTTTGTTGACAACATTGTCATGATCGAAAAGAACACCCTCATACACATTCATGATTGTGTGAAAGATTCAAAAACGAACTTTAGTTTTTACAACTTGAACCACAAATCATACAAGAATAAACACATTCTTAACTTGTTCCTATTCAAAATAAGCATTTCTTTGATTATGTTCATTATCCTACATAGAATGACAATACTTTAAAAGCACGTGACAAAATTAGTGGCACCTCATCATAAGTGAAATAAAATGAAGATGACGTTACACATATAGAGGTTCCTGTTGTTCCTTCCAAGCCCATCATTAGACCATGGGAAGATATCATCCATAACAAGCATAAAACTGGTCTTAGATACAACAAGAAAGTGATAGTTCACATTCCTAATTTTTCCAAGACTATCCAGTTTTATAGTGTTAGATTCATCAACGAGAGTTCATCTTCATCCATTCAAGTTCATAGTTCGATATTCCAACGCTGTGATTTAGTTGGCCATATGAAAGATAAATGTTTTGATCTGCACTCTTACAATAATTGTGGAAAGCACACCAATTGATCAGAAAGATGCTTCAGTTTGAAGAAACCTACATGAGACAAGATTCACTATGGGTGGATCAGTTCTTAGCAATGGTCAGCAATATCAAAGAAGATATACATGTCATACTATAGAGTTAATTCATGAGTATTTAAAAATCTTGCAGTTGAGATATCATCTTCTCCTCATATTGTTCCTAATAGGGGGGATCGATGAGAACTAAAAAACAAGCGAGCGAGAACAAGCGAGCGGGAACAAGCAAGCGGGAACAAGTGAGCTTGCATTAGATCGAGAGCGTTCATCCTACCACACTTAGAGTTATATTCATAGATAGATATATATCCATGACTATTATGTTAGTAGAATACATCATATTTGTAATATACCCCAACAGATAAACATTTTTCATGTAATATTTTAAGTTACTATTTTATTTGTTAAGATTAGGTGGTTTTGGAAACCGCCAACCAGTCCTTGAAGGACATATGTAATCAAAATATTTTATTTTAAGGAAATGATGAATGATGGGTAAATCCATGTTAAATGAGGAAACTATGTGTGGGAGAGTGGGGGCGGGGGGGAGGTAGAGGAGTTAACCTCAAGAAGTACACCATGCGTCAAAAAACCATGATGGCACAGGGCACACCCTAGAAAAAAGAGGAAATTGATTGGGTATTGGAGATTCCTTAGGGATGGTTCATAGCTTCAAAAGACCTAGAATAAACAACTATAAAGAGAGGAATACACGAGGAGGAAAGGGCATTGCTCAGTATGCAAGAAAGAAGGAACTCTTGCGGGTGAATACTCTGTGTTAGGAAGTGATTTCACACTGAGAAACTGGATCTAAGGTTGGTCATCTCTAATCCAAGCACAAATAGTTTAGCTCGGGGGTGATTGAGGACAGAGAGAATATGTGCCTAAAATACAGTTGGATGGAACGTGGTTGTTCATTATTCATCCGGATCGTTGCACCACCAGGTTCCTTATATGTCTAAATAGTTGTAGAATATTGAGCTCAGGGTATAGGTGGAACATGTATTTGTTTACTGTGTTCTAATATCTAGAACATGTTTTTGTTTCATGTGTTTTAAGAACTGGAGCATGTATTTGTTGCTGGAATGTTTTGTTGGTTCATTGTTTCTTTCCTTAAGGCATGAATCCTAGTAACTATGTTTGTAGCCTAGAAAGTGTATTTGATAGTTTATTGTTTCCTGCATTAAGACCAGAAGCATGAAAAGTGTGTTTGGTGATTAATTGGTTTCTACAAAAGTATATTTGGATGCTCTGTAACACTGTGGTTAATAGCCAGATGCAATGGTTTCCCTATAGGGAAGTCTAAATGCGTGTTATGGATTTAAACCCTCTCCATCTTAGCAAAGATCCTGTGTATTACTTGACCCTAAAGTGAATTGGGTAACTGTGGAATGAATGTATTGTTGCTGAAGTTTCTTAAGGAACTGCCTACTAAGAACCCCATAGAATCCCTAGTTCTAAACAGTGTCTTGAGTAACAAACTCCGCCTAAGATAACGAGACCATCAAAGGATGGAATTCCTTGGTTTTACCCAAGAAATATGGAGAAAACTAAGTGTAAACCTTGGTCCAAAAGGCATGTAGAAGCTTGAATTTTTGTGAATAACCTAAGTGATTCTGCAACCCACAACCCACATTACACAAGAGGAAAGCAAGAGTTAATTTGTAAAGTATGTAGGGTTTTCCAAAATCCGCAATCTGCATTGTGAAAGAGGATTTGTAGAAGATAGTTTTGGTAAATATTTTAAGTGTTCCACAATACACAATCCACATTGTGAAATATGAAAGGAAGAAGGAGAAATCGTGGAGGATTTATGTGGTTTCCACAATCCACATTTAGGAAAGCAGAGTTGTGGAAGGGTAAAAGTGTAAAGGATTATGTGCTTTCCGCAATATGCAATCTGCATTTTGGAAGGGTGAAATCGTAAAGGATAATGTGTTTCCCACAATCCGCATTGCGGAAGTGGAGTTTTGGAAAGGTAAAATTGTAAAGGACTATGTGTGTTCCAAAATCAACAGTGCGGAAGAGGAAAAGCAGAAGGTATTATACAATGAATTTAAGAGTTTCTGCAATAAGCAATCTGCATGTGGAAGTGGAAAAGTGGAAGGAAAAATTATAAATAATTTAAAGCGTTTCCATAATCCGCATTGCGGAAGAAGAAAGTGGAAGGTAATGTGCAGAGAAATGGTGGATTTCTGCAATCCGTAATCTTCATTGCGGAAGTGGAATTGTGGAAGGGTAAACTTGTAAACAAATTAAGTACTTTCTGCAATCTGCAATGTGCATTGCAGAAGAAGAATTGTGGAAGGAAATTTTTATAGGATTTAAGCACTTCCCGCAATTCGCAATCCACATTGCAGAAGCGATATTACGGAAGGGAGAGTTGTAAATAAACTTGAGTCCTCACGTCCCCTTTTCGTTGAAGGGCACATGAACATTATTTTGAAACCCTGATCCATAAGAGATCTCTGGGTTTTATTTTTGATTGGGTATTTGATGTAGTCTGGATGGAATTTTGATTCACAACATGTCTTATTTGCATTTCTTGATTAGGTTGGATCGCCTTTGATCTTCACACCAAGTATACCATTTCATGATTTGCATTAAGATGCGATGCAGATCCATGATCAGATCTGTGATTTGATAAGAAGTTTTATCCGGTATGCGATGAATAGATCAAGTATTTGTGTGTTGGGATGTTTTGTATACATGCAAATTGTTATGTTCCAAGGTACAACGATGACTTCCCGAACTGAAAATGAGGATCCACATGAAGACAATTTTCAGCACTAGACATGCAGGATGCCCAAAAGGAAGAGTTTTCACTTCACATATAATTGCAGAGGACCAGAGTTGTTGTGCTTCAGACGCCCTTCCCATAGAAGCCATGAAATCAGACCAGTTGTTATGTGAAAAAGGAATTTCCTTCTATGATAAGGATTTGGAAAGGAAAAAACTCCTCAACTCTTCTCTTGCTGATATATTTATATTTTATTAATTCCATGTACATAAATGTTGGAAATGCAAGAGATTAGATAGGTCGGATGCATATGCACGGGTAGGAATATTAATAGATATGGGATAGTGAAAGTGAAGATGTTTTTTGCATGCATATAATATTGCATAGTGGTAAAAGTAGTGAGGTTTTACAATGCACTAAGCCACTAATGATAATTATTGTTGTCTATGATATTATTGTTTATGGTAATGGTTGCAGTACTAAAGACAATATAAGGTTGAAAATGTTGATGATATCGTTGTATGTGACCAACAACCTTATGAAGAAGGGTTAGGACAACAAATATATGATCAAGAGGCTTGTGTAAGGGTTGTGTAGTCCTTGGTAAGGGGCCAATCGATTAGGTAACATCTATAATCAATGTGATTCATTTAATATTATCAAATGCTAGCAAGATATTATCATCAATTAATCAAGTTCATTTATGATAAACCATGGGAGATAATTGATATGTACATCGAGAGTGTTCTTTGCAAGAACTTACGGAAAATTTCTATTAAAGTGCTCAAATAATGTAAATTGTATTATTATGAGAATTATCAGTTATGCATACAATAAATATGTGATAAGACAATTGAATCATAAGTTTTGTTTGAAATGGTGGTACATGTATAGATACTAGAAGTATCGAGCTATGCCAAGAAATAAAGTGTTGTTTAAACATATGAAAAGTATAATGTTGTTAATTAAAGTCTTGAAGGATGTAGACAAATATGTTTTGATGTTGAGCAAGTAAGCTTTGGAACATGAGGATTACTGAGTAACCATGGGATATGGTACTAAGCCAGTAGGCTCTGGAGTATTATATATCATCAATGATGATTATGATATTTCATGCATTCAATGTTCCTAAATATATGCCACCATGAAAAATTAAACAAAGAATGACTAAACTATTGAGCAAACCATGGGGGATGCCCTAGGTTATTAAGGTCTTAAACTTATAAGAAATTGTTCTACATTAAACCAAACTAAGTAATGAGAAAGTAGTTGAACATCGGTTTGGTGTTTAACTTGTTGGGATCTAGAGAACCTAAAATATTTAGTCTCATTATGCATAATTACAAAGATGTGATGTGACTTGGAAACTGGAATTTATTTTTTAGAATAAACAAACTGAAATGATTGAACACAGAATATTCTATTGAATTAAGATGAGTTGCTATGGAGCACCCTGGAGAGGTGTTAGGTTCTAAAATTTTTGACAAGTTTGTACAGAGTTTCTAGTGAACACTCTTGTGAAGTGTTAGACTCTGTTGATTGCTCTATAATATTAAGTCCTAGGCCTAGGAAAAGAGTTGCTAGTGAGCACCCATAGGG
>LPNX010977022.1:88801-143263 GCA_001517045.1 Pseudotsuga menziesii | reverse complement strand
TATATATAGGTTAAGGAGGCCTACATGTGAACTTGTGGTTTCGTGAGGAGATGACCCTCATGTATATATATCCATTTCAAAAATTCCTAAAGAAGAATTCATCCAATGAGTTCTTGGAACTTTGTTGAAAAAAAAGGGTATGTGTAGGTGCATACAAGATACATTTTGTGAATGTGTGGTTGTGATATAAATGCGCCATTACAATTCATGAAAAGCTAAAATTATAGAGTTAGTGGAAATTATGAGATCATTTCATGAACTACTATGAATACAAGGAAATGAATTGTATAGAAAAAGGTAGTCATCTTTGATTGTTTACAAGAATTCTCTGTTGGGAGGACAAAATTGTATGGAGTATTATTGTGTAATCATGAGTATTCGAAGTTTTATTTTATTTGCATAAATAAGGTGAAAGTATCTTGAAATTTTAATGATGCCTATAAAAAAACCATATAGTGTCCTGGAGATAGTAGTAACTGATAGTGTTTGAATTACTGAGTGTTGTAATTTTGAAGATCACTTCAAAGACTATTGTTAATCTTCGATGAAAGGATTGTATGCATGGATACTCACAAATTCTATGGAAAATTGGAAGTTTCAGATTGCAAGAAGAATGGATTGGACATTGCAATGTGGTTATGCCCAGCAAAATAAAGACAAAATCTACCATGTGCAAAGTCCTAACATTATGAGAAGGAGCTCATGGCGATGAAATATAATTTATAAACATGACATATTTCTAAATTTCAGATTTGAAATTTTTATATTAATTACTATTGCCTGTTTGGCTTATCTAGAATTTTTAAGCTAGGTGTGGTTGTCTAGGTTTTGGCAACAAGTGTAAATGATAGGGGATATGTGCTTCCACTTATAAGAGAAAAACAATATGAGGATGGCCTCATGGTTAAAAAATCTAATTTCGGTAGGAAACCGAATTGCAAATTCATATTTTGATTTGATTATCAATGTTATTGATTGTTTGATGTTTAGAAATCATGGCAAGTGAGATACTACAGAAAATCATGTGCTATGGTCTGCACGAGACAAACACAAGAAAAGGACCTTATGATTGGGAATTTAATTTATGTGAGATGATGAAAACATGCCTTGGGGAAAATGTTGTATGTTGAACTTAAAATGTAAATGGAGTGACAAGTGTGGCTTATGGTTGAGAAACCTTGTACACCCCCCTGCATGTGTTGGTCTATTCATAGTACTATTGAACCCAGTAAGAACATGGGTACTCAGGAGGCTTGCATGGGTATTGGTAACATTTATACACTCACACTGAAGAGAATTTGATGGATGTGTATGCATGAGGGACTATGTAGTAGAGAAGATTTACCATCCTTGTGTTGTGTGAGTGGGTGTCACGGGGCCATACTAACCTGCAATCAAGTGAGTCACCTATGGAGATCCTGGAGGGAACCCTTGGGCTGCATAAGATAAGGGGCCATGCAGTTGTATTTCTATGTATTTCCTCATAAACCCAGTAGAGGTGTTGTCTTGGAAATGATTGATACATTCTCGATGAACCTAGTCGGTGTACTAGCTTGGAATTGGATTATTTGGATGTTATCGTGCATCTAGCATGCTATCTTAACATCTATTTCATATGTATTCATAGGTGATATGAGGCTTCCAGAAACATGGTTACCTTTCAATGCACACCTTATAAATCATGCGAAGGGGTGGGTACAGTTGAGAGAATTTTAGTACCATGCTTGTGTCGGGCAGGGCAGGTCTTGTGGGTTCCATAGTTGTCTTAAATCAAATACGGATACCTGTGGAGCTAAAAGAAGATGCTTATGCAAATAACTATTTGATTTGTTTAGCATCTTCTTGCTAATTTTTTGTGAGTATACATGCCTGGTGTTGCAGATTTAAAATTGTTAATTTTAAATGAGATGCACAAACCTCCTTATGCAAGACACCCTAGTTACCAAAATATGGTAACATCCCTCATGAAGCGATTCTTTTGGCCCAGACTAGAGGTATATTTAGTTGATTATCTATCTAAATTATTGGGGTGTCAATAGGTGAAGGATGAACATAGACATCCAATAGGTTTGTTATAAATTTTTCCCATTCCTGAATGGAAATGGGAGGTAATATCCTTGGATTTCATCACAGGTTTTCCATTAACACAAAAGAAACATGATTCAATTATAGTTGTAGTAGAATAAGTTAAGCAATTCTTCTCTTTTTACTCATGTGAAGTCAACTTATAATGCTGTCAATATTGCTGAGATATTTCCTGAAAGAAGTATTCAGACTTCGTGGAGTAATGAAAATGGTAATTTCTGATCGAAATGTTAAGTTCACATTAAACTCTTTGAAATATTTGTTTGCAGGGTTAGAAACCAAGATGAACTTCGACACTAGTTATCACCCTGTAACATATAGATAAAGAAAACGAATAAGAAAAGTCATCGAAGATGTGCTAAAATGTGGAAGTTGTATGCAATTCTGGATAGGAAAGAAACAATAATTTAGAACCTGGTTATCACTCGGGTGTTATAGCAGATTTCACCACTCTAGGTGAATCGCACTTTGTATGGCCTTCCCCTGTCCCGCTGTAGACTCCTTAGCCCTTATGAACCACTTTTTGTCCTTTGATGTTTCCTTGATCATCCCTAAAAACACATGAAAAATGCTATACATGACTTTTAACCTTATAAGCACGTACATACGCGGGTTTGAGCCATATAACCACGTACATCAGGATGTGTAAATAATCCAAATCCTTTTGGAGTTTTCCTTGACATGGATCCGACTCATTTGACTCCTGGCCTTCCATATGCCTTGAGATCACTCGGATTCGACTTTTCATTACCCCTTTGAAAAGTAAATATTTATATATAAAATTACATATTAAAAAACATAAAATGATTAAGCATTTTATAATTAAAAAACAAATTTAAAATTTTTCATTACAATATAAATAAGGGTCCTGTTATGGAAAGATTTACGAAAAGTTCTTCTCATTTAACTATCATAATCAAAAAATTATTCAAATAATACATCTTTAAAAACTTTATTCAAACAATCAATTTTTAATAATTTAGATAAATTTATAATTAATAAAAAAATATGTTTAATTAAATGACAGTAAATATGTTTATAATTAATTAAAAATATGTTAAATCAAATCTAAGGTGATCATTCCATGTGATAATAATCGAGATAAAGTCTCCCAAGATGTCCCATGTGACAACCCTGCCAGAGCTGCGTTGCCTGTGAACAGTATATATCTTCTTGGGAATAAGACATTTGAATCTCGTCCTTGTTTGAATAATCTGGACAAGTTATCTTTTTTTTAATAAAAAAAATTAACAACTTCCTTATAAAAAATTAATAAGAAACCAGAAATGTACATAATTTAAAAAATATATAAATTTTAGATTATATTTTCCTTATAAATATTAAGGACGACAACAGCAAATACATTACTAAAATTAATAAGAAACCACAAATGTACATAATTTTAAAAAATATTAAATTTAGATCATATTTTCCTTATAAATATTAAGGACAACCAACCAAAACAAATTACACAACTAAACAAGGCCATATATAAATTAGTTTATTTCTGTTTAGAAGTGAAGAAAACGAAATTATCTTTTTTACTCCATGGTTTCACGAATAATAAGATGAATTAGGAACTTTAGCGAAACTTGTGTGGCAAAAATAATATTTATCTGTTATAAAATCTTTTATGTCGTGTAAAACTAATTGTTAGGTACGCATCTCAATTTGAAACTACAGATAAATCTAATGCTAGAAATAGACAAGTTGAAGCTGCAGATAAATCCAATGCTAGAAATAGACAAGAAAAAGTCCTGTACACTCTGATTTGAAAACCGATCATGCTTGTTTTGAAATTATTTTTCCATGTTGATCCAACCCTTTCATTTGAACCAGTCAGGGATAAAATAATATAAATCTTAAAATGAATCGCTTCGTTCCCACCTGTACCTTAGTTTGGTTTAAAAAATTTGGTAGTTCCCTCTATAGAGTAGCAATATAATTAATGGAGTATGCTTTCATTCCAAAAGAAAATCAAGAAACCACGGAGATTTGGTTTCAATCCAAAAGAAACAACGGAGTTTTGGTTTCATTTCAAAAGAAAATCAAGAAACGATGGAGTTTGGTTTCAATCCAGAAAAAAGCAAGAAACTACATAAAAACAAAAAATAATGAATGCATTATATGCAAAGATCTGGCGACGATATACATCATATCTGAATAGAATAAAAGCGACGATACACTTGATGAATTCTTCGTTCAAAAGATTCAACCCAATTCAGTCGGTATGTATCTTGATTCTGTATGTTTCTTGATTCATCCTGAATTTTCTGTAGGTCTCTATTCATTATGCTCTGCCTGCTTTGGGTTCTGTATATTCAATTCTGCTCTCTGCTGTTGCTCCGAATTCAAATTGTCAAGGATCATTTTAGTGGATTCCAAAATTGGCTGTTCGGCCTCGGCGCCGGTTCTGCACAGCCGACAAGTGAAATCCGAACCAACCAACGTCTCAATACACTCTTCATGAATACTATCCCTGCAATTAGGAAGAAGCTGGACGTCTTCCTCATTCTTGTCCAACGCACGCAGGCAGACTGCGCATGACATCGGCAGACTCGTTAATATCGTGCAATCCAACCCCACATTCCGCTGCCCAGCCGGTAGTTTTCCTGTAAAATGCATCTCTCGACGCCTAGGAGCTGAGATCTGTCGTCTCCATCTGGAAAATATAGCAGCTATTGGTCTCCAAATGAATCTGCCATAAGCGTGCAGAAAGAAAAGGATAAAAGAGAGCCAAAGCAGGAAAATAAGAGCTATTATGTGTGGTATAATCCTTCTGTCCATTATGACATATTTCGCCCATTCTGAAGCCAGATGAAAAAGACCTTCCATGCTCGTTGCCAATTCCTCGATGTCTCCGACAGCAGATGCAGAGAAATTATATTTCGTATCGGGACGGTCCGGGAGAAGGCACAAACCTCTTGCTCTTGCCCACAGTGCTACCTGAAATGAAATACCCACAGATTTACATATTACATGGTAATCTGGCCTTCAGTTTCTCCAAATAGATAGCCCCTCTGAGGCCTCTATGAATCAAGAAAGGATACGAACTTTATATATTCCGATCGATGAAGAGCACCGTCCGAACCAAGGAAGGACAAGGTCTTACCTAATCAAAAGCATTCTTAAATAGGTTTTTGTCACAATAATCCCTTCCTCGATTAAACCCTTCTTTGAATGAGAAACTACATCATAATATCTTCCTTGTTCTTTGAACAATTTTGTGGATAACTTAAAAATAAAAATCTTCGAAACTTGAAATTCAATTCAAATTTCAACTTATAGCAGTTCATCAATCTTATACTTTGTAATTAGAATATTATCTATTTTATGTTTTTCAAGTTATATCAACATATTCATCTCATAACACCTCCTCCATAGAGATAAATCCATATTAATGTAACCCTTACTACATCAAATTACATTATCCAAGTGCTTCTTTGGAAACATGTATGGGTTTATGGGTATTTGTCAAAACCAATTTTGTATGTGCTATTCACAAAATTTTTATTAACTAGTTCACATTTTGCTAGTGTATTAACTTCATTGTTTTTTTGTATTTTCCTTTCTCTTAGGTTAACCTTGATTTGGAAATGAGTTAAAGTTGGCTTAGGCCTAACACATGTTTTTGGGCTCATGGTATTTGATGACCAATGGTATTTTTCCATGGCATTGGTGGCCCATGGTATTGTCCCATGGTATTGCAACTAAAGAATCATTTATGAGGCTTGGGGAGACTTCATTGTAAAGTGGCATAGATATATTTTGATGGTTTTAGTTTTTCCACTTAAACGTTGTATGTCTATTTGTAATGATAGCTTGTGGGGTGCATGATCGATGGTACCCCACACCCCCACCAATGACCCATGTAATGTGCTTGATGGATTCTTTTTATATGGACATCAATGACAAAGTTGGATGTATATGTACAAAATGGAACAATTTGCATGTAAATGGGCATATGGCTGTAAGACCTCGTAAGACATGTATACCCCTAATAACTCTGTGGTAAAGTTGGGAAATAAACCTAGGTTATAGGTAGATGCAATAGAATGAGATACATATATATTGATATGCTAATTGGATGAATGCTAAGAAGCCAAGAATACATGACAATATGTAGAATGTCTAAGATATGTTTTGAATGTGTTAATGGAAGAAACATAATAAATGAATCTAATGTTTTTTGACAACAAAAAAAAACGTATTGAAGAACTCATATTTACACATAGTCTACTTATTCTTTATATGTATATATGTGTGTGTGGTTTTGAAATTTAAATAAGGCTGGATATTGTAAAATTTATGTTTACATAATATTTTATTAAAATACCACTTTACTTGTGCTTGTGCTTGTGCTTGTTACTAGGGTCGAGATAACTCTTAGCTGATGCATAGATACAAAGCAGATTGTGACACACAACAAGTTTAAATAGAAATAAACAATTGTAAATATATATATATATATAACTTGTAATTGCTGCATGCATGTAATGGGTTTGTGAAAGACAACCCCTTTAAATAGAGAGAAAAGTAAAACAAATAATAAATAAGTATTTACACATTTAACTTGTAACCTATCAGTGTTCACCAGCCACAAGTTATGTGACTATATTAATTATATAGGTTATAAAAATAACCTCTTACATTCATAATAAGTTATAAAAAAAACTCACATATGTAAATAAATAGTAATAAAAATAAAATAATTAAAAACAAATATTCAAAATAAAAGAGTTTTAAGCTTTCACAAAACAATGAAAATCAGGGCAATGATGCTGTCAAAAGAAGCTGACGTGGAAGCATGTTTTCAGGTCAACGACTATTAAACAAACGACGTGGATGTAATGTGTAGCGGAAAGGAAATCTTTGAGCGCGTGGAGAAGGCGACCGTTGTCGATGCCTAACGAAGGGCCGAGCCAATGAACCAAATACGCGGCGAAGTGACCGGGGAACCGAAATTCGAACCCTAATCTGTCTGTGTTGGTGGTTTGATGTGGACTCAACGTGGTCAGCAACGGGCAACTCGTAGCGGCAGACGGGGCAAGAGTTGTGCGACGTCAACCATGGTAGGATACAGTGGGAGTGGTAGATGTGCTTACATGGCATCTGACGTGCCACCGTTCCTACCTGAAAGTCACCCTGGCATACCGAACACTGATCAGGGAGATGCCGTCGTGAAATAGTAACGGTGGGCATCGCTTCGATTGCACTTGCAGAAGCTGGCCGCGTGTTGTTTCCGTTCTGTTGAGCTTCATTCTCTAAACCTTGAGGCCCCGGTACAATGACATCCTCTGGATGCGAAAAATGATTTACGGTTGCTGGCACAATGTGCCGGACAACGAAGCCGTTTAATGTGCGCAAATGATCAACCATTGGAGGGTCCGCCGGAGCAAGTAATCTCATTAGCGCTATAGAAGCGAGGGAGCACCGAATGGTTACAGTGATGGCACCAGTAATCGAATTGATGTTCATTATCATAATCAAGAATACCCATTACTCCGCCCATTTCGCCTGTAAACGCCAATTAGGTTTCCAATCTTTCTCCGTATGCAACTCTGTTCTTTTCTTCTTAATTGATTTGCGAACCAATCTTTCTCAGTATGCGACTCTGTTCTTCTTAATTGATTTGTGAAGTATGACTGAGTAAGTGTTTAAATAGCTTTAACAGTTTAAGAATTACGGTTTGCTTTTAAGATTTTAAAAGAGGTTATCGATTTAAATTGTTTATAAGATGTACTTTATGTTCATCTATCTAGCTTTGGATCACTTTGTCCCATAAGTAAAAGGGTTTCTTACATCATAGTGTGTTTAGTGTAGTGTCTTCATAACTTTAAGAACATTTTATTATTATTATATAATATAAAAATAAATTATTATTATTATTATTATGTAATATAAAAATAGATTATTATTATTATGTCATAAAATTTTGGATGCACTATGTGGTTGGCAAATCAAAATACTAACAAGATAAATAATTTAAGAATTTGAATGAGACGTGTCATAGGAAATAAACAAAATGTGAGAGAGGATCCTTTTCCATATTACCTTAGGTTGGAATGAATATTTGACTTTAAACTCAAGCATGGAAAGAGATTATTATCTCTTTTGTTAAAATCATTTCAAAATTTTATCATGTGGAGACACAAAATTATGTGGCTATCTTCTCATATATGAGCTTATTTTTATCTCCCTTCTTGCTTCCATTTTAAAATTATTCTTCTTGGATTGTTCTTATTAGGGGCTCCTGGTATCTAGTTTTGTATCCAAATAAAAATACAAGCTGAAGTGGCAATATGTGTGGAAGAGTCGTAGACAAGGAATTCAAGTTAGAGAGTTGGTTGATTAGCATAGATGATGGGAAATATAGGATGTGATCGCTCATTGGTTAATGATACTCTTCCTCTGTTTGAAATATACTTCTAAGTAGCAATCTATGTGGAAGAGTCGCAAACATGGAATTCAAGTTAGAGAGTTTGTTGATTAGCATAGATGATGAGAAAGATAGGATTCCCTCGCCCAATGGTTAATGATACTCATCCTCTATTTGAAATATTATTATAGATTATTCCCAAACAATCAACATTTTGGACTTTCTCTACCTACATTGATCTAGAAAAAGGGATGATCTTCGTTGATGTGAGGGGGACTTCACTCAGTGAAACCATGTCATAGTGTCTTCGTTCATGGGGTATTCAAGAATACTCTTGATTTCACTAGATATTGATAATTACAAGTTACAAAAATCCTTATGTTGAGCCCCCCTCCCAATACATATTTTCAATTATAAACCCCCTATTTTTCCAATATATTCCTTGTTTTTACAAGAAACTCATTTTTATACCCACAATAACTATAACCCCCCATATCCTATTCCCCGCCCCCAATACCTACAATATATTGACCTTATTTCTCACAATTTAAAACCCCCCTTTTATGAACGAACGTGATAACATATTGCTCAACAAGGTGAATCCCATCTGGGGATTGGTTATTACTCCAAGTCAAGTTGAAAGGGATGATTGTTAGGGTTAACCTTAACTTGAGAATGAGTCAAAGGTGGCTCAGGTATATAGCACATGTTGTTGGGCCCATGGTATTTGGTGACCAACTCCATGGTGTTGGTGCCCATTGTATTGCATGTAAAGAAGCCTTTATAAGACTTGGAGAGGCTCCATTGTAAAGTGTCCCTGAGGTGAGTGGTTGTTATCTTTAATGGTTGCTTGTCTAATTTTTCTTGTGTGTCTATGTTTAACGATTGCTTGTATAATTTTATTTCTCTTGCAAGTTATTATATTTCAATGCTCATTAAATCCTCGTATCATTATTTCATGTTTCCTTGTTAGTGATTATTTTTCATTTTGAATAATTCCCTTAGTGATGAATCCTACTGCATCATTATTGACTAGACCTTTTCAACAACATCACTCCATTAGCTATTTTGTTGTTTGATTTCCTAGTCCATCAATGATATTTGTTGGTAGTTATCAACTCAATGCTTGACTCTTACACAAGGGATTCACCTTGTTAACCAATACCTTGTCCTTTAAGTTGATAAAGAGTGATTTTTAATTATGAAAAATAAATTCAATATATTGTAGGTATTGGGGGGCGGGGGGTAGGGTATGGAGTGTTTATATATATTGGGAGGGTATAAAAATGGGTATCTAGTAAAAAAACAATATATGTAGTAAAAAAAAGGTTATTTTAATTCAAAGAATGTATTGGGACAGGGGATTGTATTGTCCCCAAAATTTGAAAATAATAAAAAATTATTAGGCTAGTCAAATACTACCTATGGTGGTCATTATCTACACTTATGTGGAATGTGTCGTACTTTGTTTTACTGCACTGTATTATTGTAAGTTGTTCTTAGTTCCTTCTCTATGTTTTCTCGATGTTGTTATTAGTGAAATGTTGTTATGTCGTTTAATATATCAATTAATAGTTATGTATTTATATGTATGTATGTTGTTTCGATTTCTTACTTATCGGTTGTAAAGATTGATTATTGTTTTATGAATAATTTTGACTTAGTTTGTATTGTCCACGGGTGGAGTGGCGGGATTTGTTTCCCTTGTAAACACACTTGTTAGGTAAATGTTTTTCAACTTGCCACTACAGGGCTTACTTAGTTCTTGTGGAACTAATGCATCTCATTCCTTGTCGCGTGTAGGTGCACTTGACGAAGGAAAACTAACTATGATGGTGACCTAAATACATACTATCTATACTAATTGGATGGCAAATAAACTTACAGATGTGTCTTAGTGAGATTATTACGGTCGTTTTACGCAAGGCTGGTGTTACTAGCCTAGGTTGTACTAGTTACTATTATGGTTTATGGATTGATGACAATGGTTTAATTACTTCTGTACTTCTATCATTTAGATGGTATCTTTTGTAATGTATATGGATTATCATTTTATAATATGGTCCTTGGTTTCTTAAATTCCTTGTGTATAAATTTGTAAACATAACAATAGCCCTCCATGGTATATTTCATATGCCATGGATTATGGCTATACCCTAAGTATATGATATGCATGCTGGGGTTTATATGCTACATGGTCATTAAACATGGCTCTACGTTGGGGGGTGGCGTGAACTATATACTTTGGGTTTTGATTTGTAGTAATTGGGGCCAGGGTGGAAAATTAAATGTGTATGGGAAATCGTGGGTCTTAAGCTTAGGGTTTGGACTAGCACAATGGCTTGATTCATTTGCAACAGGGTTGCGTGAGCTTTGCCTCTAGTCTGCTCCATGGTGTGGAGCTTTAGGGGTCGGCTGTATTGGAAGGTATGTCCTCCAACTTGGTAGCAACATTATATTGTTGTTCAGTTTGGTGTTTTCGGCATACTTCTCATCATGCCTTGTTTTTGTTGCATGTTGTAGGTTTTGAATAGTGTGGGTCACCCTTGGGTCAACACAATACCCATTACGGGTAAGCCCTACTGTGGATATCGTGATAAAGCTTGAAGCTCTTTATTGGTTGAATGCTTAGTCTAGTTTTAACGACTGCGATTTGGGAAGGGAATGCCTGTAAAAAAATATGTAAAGCATTCAGGGATGCATTTATGACTTGGGGTTTTTATTTGGGTTTTAGCGCCTTTGGGCCATGACTAACACATTTTGGTTTTGGTGCAATGAATACTCTATTAGTATTGTTGGTCATGGTGAATACTTATAGGCTCTGCAATTTTTTAAAAATGTTTAAGTTTGGGTAATGGCGGCCGCACCATTGCTTGCAATGGTGCAAGGCATTGGATACATGACTGTGTAAATTCTTATTTCAGTTTATAATGGTTATTTGTACAACATTTACATACTGTGCATATTTATGGTTATGGTTCTTAATTTGGCTCTAGCTTGACTCTGTGTGGTCTTGTAATTCTTGTTTAATTCTTTATATGGATTGTTAACAACGTTATTTCTGCCTTTGGATCCATGCAATAGATGGCAATGGTGTTCCCACGATTTAGAGGTGCGACTGTGTAATAGATGAATGAAATGTCATGTTTATGGTTTAATTAGTAGTTATAGTTCTTACCTGTGTACTTAAATGTAAGAGGCTGTCACTATGGGTGTATCCCTTCTAATTAGTGTTGTTGTTATTTGGTTAGCATTGGCAAGGTTTTAATGGGTTATGATAGTGTTTAACGTTTTACATAGTCATGAGCCATGAAATGGTTACAACGTGTAATTAATTGGGGGTTTTATCCTCTGTGTAGAGATATGTTGAAACGTTTTGTGGCCCATGAATGCAAATTCAGTAGAGTGGTCTGTATTGTTGATAGATGAAATGTTACAGTGTTTGGTAGGAAAATAATGCATCCTACAAGATTCGATATGGTAAATTTTAATTGTATTATAGTGAAATCCATAGGATTCGATCCTGGGTCATGATGATTGTAAAGGATGATTAATGTAATGAATTGTTTGGGAATTCATGCCCACATGATTTGATCCTATGACCTCTTGTTATTTATGCGATGTTTTAAAGTGTTATGTGCATAAAATTATGGGTGACTTATTATGTGGAAAGTTGCTTAAGATATATGATTTGGATAAATACATTTTATGTATTAGTTATGTGGTTTGGTTATTATGAATGAGATTGATTGTGCTTAGAATTGTTTATTTATATCATGAAATTCAACTAATAGATGGTCTCGATATCTTGACTATATATTTGATTTATGAATTACTTTTAATAATGATAATGGTTTGTTTATAATCTTGGTTCTTTATAATATGTATAGAGACCATGAGAGGTATTTGATGGTTTTAGTTTGGCATTCATAGCTTTATTACTTTGGTTATGGTTTTGTTTAAATATAGGTCTGCTAGCAATATTAAATCTTCTAGTAGAATACATAAATAAATATATATATATATAGGATTTTTTTTAAGTAGTGCTAGGTCTTGGAAATAAAATTAAAGATGGGAAATAAAATGCAAAAATAAATTTGGAAGAAAAAAATGCTTGAATATCCTTAGACAAGAAATAAATTACAGACCTAGTGTTTAGAAATAAAACATAAAATTTCCTAAACAAGAAATAAATTGTAGACATAGATTTAGAAGAAAATCATAAACCCTTAACTTAGGAAATAAATGTCAGAAATATACTAGGTAACAACATCCTTAAATACTTAACCAAAAAATGTACTAGACAATGAAAAGGAAAAATCAAGAACCTCATACCAGCAAGGTGAAGTTAATTCAATGGCTAAAATCCTGCACACTCAATTACCCAGCATTAACAAATTCATAGATAGATCTGACCTCTATATAGATAACCAAATCACTTGGGAAATACCACGTTCCACCCAACCATTACCCACACCTACTCCGACCCTGACTCTTATGCAACCCACACCTACTCTAACTGTGAATCCTCTTGTTTTTTAAGGACAGGTATATGCCCAGCATAAACTCCCTAATCAACCCGCCCCCAGTAACGAGCAAGGGAATGAAAGATGACAGAGAGGTAGGAATCTGGGAAACAACCAACCTCAAGGAGGTGACCCACAACCCAACACTACAGAGAACAATGGATCTAATGACCTCTATAAAAAACTCCAATCTCCACCTCATCCTGGGAATAACCCCTAAGTTAAATAATAACCATGTGTGCGCCATTTACGACACTTACGACCATTATACACATCAGTTCCCTGATATGAATCAATTATACCATTTTTTACAAAATGACAATCAACATGAACCTAATGCAGTCGCTTTGGCATAACCAAACCCATCACCACAAGGTCATCCTCCGATCATGCTTGATAAATAATTATTGAGTCAAGGGCTATTTTCAACCCAATCCTTAGTACCACAAAACACTGCACCCACTTCCCTGAGTCAACCCACTGATCCTGGTTCCCATTACCTTATGACATTCCCATATGATGTCAACTTACAGACTCTAAAAAACCAATATAGATCCACCATGAAAACTATTAATCCCTCCACATAATATACCTCTATCGCTGTCAATATGTCCTTACATTTCCCAAAACCTCCCATGGATGGGACTTCTAAAGTCTCATGGTTCTCTTTGCGTCATGTAGTGAAAATCCCCACTGTTATAATCAATCTTAATTATAGTATTGTCGATGATTTGGCCCAGTCTCCCTCTTCCATGTTCACTCTAGAATTATTAATAACTTGTCCTTCGCAACACAAATATTTTTTATTCGCTTTAGGTTTCATCGACCACTCTGATTCTAGGTTGATCACTTTCGAATTAGATCAAGGAGAACCTTAGATTCCATCATATGTATCATGTTAGGTTCCGGTAACTATTTCGAATTCGATCATTCATTGATGTATCATCGATGAGGGGGCATCCACTTGTGTTATGTCAACCTTTTTTGGCATCAAGTCAGATCCATAACCATTCAACCCTCAACCACCGCCCTTTGATCTTACAATGGTTGTGTTTCTCACGCACAAGGAATTCTCTTGAATGTCCTTGTTGACTTAGCTGAAAAAACCATGTTGATTGACATTGAGGTTGTCAATGCCAAACTCGATTACAACCTCCTCCTTGGATGTAGTTACACGTATGCAATGAGAGTTGTTTCTTCCATTGTATTTTGACCCTTGATGTCCCCCCATGATGGGAAGACCCTGACAATTGACCAATTGACTTATTACGGTCCTAAAGGACCAGTAACCTGAGAACATTTCCTCCCTAGTATCGACACCACCATCGACAACGTCTCCGTCCCTTCCCTACCTTCCATTGGTCCATGCCTATTTACCAACGCCCCTTTGAAGGACACCTTTTTGTCCCTCCCAACGCCTTTGACCAATGACATATCGTATTTGTGCACTATTACACCTGGTAACATTTGTTGACACGATGTTAGAGAACAAAAATGTGGTACCTCTAGTGACAAAAAGTGTGTCGATAAGGAAAAAGGTCAACCGTGAAGGGTAAAGAAGCCAACAAATAAGGATATTTTTGTTAAGTTAGTTAGATATTGATCAAGTGGACGATGATGTAATGACAAAGTGAATCCACGGAGGTGGGTTACAATTTTTGGCAAGGCAATTTCAGAAAAAATGAAAAATCATACCTCGGTCGAAGTCTTAACACCTTGATCAAGGGTTTAATAAAATCTCGATCAAAGGTTTTTCAGAACCTCGATCGAGCTTTTTATAAACCCTCGATCAAGGGTTAATAAAATAGCTCGATCGAGGGTTAAAACATACCTCGATCGAGCATTTTTAATCTTCTATAAATAGGCAACAAACCCATAATTTAATTCACTTCGTTTGTTGGATAGAAAATGGTCATATATATTCATTTGTCGATATGGGTTGTAGAGTAACTAGGTTATAGATGTGATTGATCACATGTATGACTCTAATCAATCACATCTATAACACCAATTAATTTACGAATAATATCTATTCATAAAATCTAGAGGAAGTGGCAGTAGTAATGCGGTTACTCATTGTTTCTTCAAGGTATGTATTATTACCCACAAGTATATCATTCTTCTAGTCGAAATCACGTTTTATTAAATTTTATTATCATATAATTCTATGTTTTAGAGACCTTGACCGAATTGATACCTTGATCTTGACATTGTATTTCCATATGCATTGAATGTAAAGTTTCATTTAATGAAGTCTTCCAAAATATGCTTTGACATCTTGTATTTTGAATCCCCATTTGAATTCATGTCATTGAACATTTTAAATTCTTATCGAAATGAGAATTAATATCATGTTTAGTTTCCATAATTTTTGTTTTTTGGATCTCATGGTCATCATAACACCTTTTCTTTTATTTATTTTCTTCCACTCTTAGCATTATGAAACACCAAAACAATTAGTCACGTGTTATTGATGTAAGTTCTAATGTCATTCAATAATTTACAATCAAAATTAACTCCAAATGTGTGGCATAATAACAATTTTGAAGAGTAAACAATGGACATTGATATAACCCAAGGAAATGAGGTCATATTTTTTTTTTCATGCTCACATTTTCATTTCTCTAAAGGTACTAAAAATACTTTTCTCCTTCGTCTATAATTTTTAATTTTAGAAAACTACAATTATGGGATATGAATTTGAATGTAACACTAATTTTTATCTTAATCATTCTTATCTATTCTGCCCTGGGCTCTAGGATTTAAATATCTATCTCGAAGATCTATACCATAGGTATATCATAGTCTTGAGAATCTAGGTCGAGTGGACACAACTCGCCTAAGTTTAGCTCAACAACTGAATTGCATGCATCATTTCTCTCATTGGTTTAATGCAAAAACAATACTATGACAATAATGCATGCAATTCAGTTGATGAGTTGAACTTAGACGAGTTGTGTCAACTCAAACTGGATTCTTAGGACTATGATCTACCTATGTTATAGATCCTTGGGTTAGATATTTAAAGCTCAGAGCCCAGGGCGAAATAGAACACGATGATTAAGATAAAAATTAGTGTAAATTCAAAGTTATATCACATAATTGTAGTTTTTTAAAATTAAAAATTATATACGAAGGAGAAAAGTATTTTTAGTATTTAAAACATTTCACTACATTGTATACACATTGGATATATTGCTGATAGGAATCAAATGATGTTGAAATTACTTACCAACCATTGATGACAAAAACAAGTTAGATGTTGAATTCTAATGAAAACACACCATGATACTACTTGAATGTAAGCATTAAAAAAAATAAATGCATGTAGTTGACAGACTCTAAAATTATTGTTAAAGCCCCAAAATGTATCCCTAGCATCACCATCAAGGGTTCACAACTATTGGTTAAAGTTTTGAGTTATCATGATAGGATGCATTGAAGGGTTTATTGTATCTACGTCATGGTCATTTTACTACAAACAATAGTTTGTCCACTTTGTCACTGCACACAATATTCATCATCAGTGTCATCTATAGTGTTGTTTAAATCCATGTCTCCTTTCAACATAGAGTTCAATGTTTTTGTTAATATCTTTGGTCCAGAAAAAATTTAAGGAGGGTTAGAAGGTCACATATATGGGGCGCAACATATTATTATCACTACGAAAAAACCCTTTTTTATGAGTTGAGCGAGTTGGCATGTCATGTTTACTTCATGAGTCCTATCCATTTTCTATATTCTTAATGTACTCGTGTCTAGATGAAACTAATTGGTAATATGTTATAATTGTCAATTATGTTTATGTACACATTTATCTATACCATTAGAGAATTCTAATTATGTGTTCTAGGTGAACTATGGAAAGAGTTTTCTTGTTCCCTAAACTTTGATGCCTCTTTCATAGTTTCAAAAAACTAAATCTAAAAAGCAAAGGATAGCTTCCTTTGTTACTAGTATATTTCACTATGGTTATAAGTATTATATTATTGCTCCTTCAATTCTTCTTATTATGCATTTATATTCTTATCATTTATTCTGATATGAAAAATAAAAAAAATTAAATTCTTTATATTTATTACAATGCTGAGAATAAGTATCCTTCTTCTTATTCTTCTTTAGTTTTTATTTTTTTATTTTTTCACATAATTTTTTTTTAATTTTTACATTTACCATCTTTAAAAAATTGTAATTTCCCATTTCCCATTTATTCTTTTGTAATTTTTCTTTTAAATTCTCTTAGATGGGTCCTTGAAACCCTTTTCTAAAATGTCCTACATGAACATAATATTATATATAATACATATATATAATATATATAAGCTAAATCTTATATCCTGAAAAAATATGCTAGTATATTGGTAGTCATGTACAAATTTTTTTTTCAAGTGTTTAAGAGTAGCTCATTCAAGGGTTTAATAAATCCTTGATCAAATGTTGGTTTTTTTATTAATTAAAAAATAAAGATATGAAACACACCTTGTTGTTGATGTAGTTGATGTGGACCTCTGCATGCAACCCAAGGGAGGATTTTTGTTTGCATTTGGTATTCTACTCTTATCTAGGGGATGTATGTGAATGATTGCAAATGGTGAAAGGAAAAATATGTAAAAGGTCCTCCCTCTCTCTCTCTAGGTGGCTTGGTAGCTTAAATTTTCTTTTATGTCTATGTGTTTTCTTTTATAAAGGCTTCGAGGTATTTATTTAAAGGAAATGATATGGATAAAATTTTATGTATATCCAATGTGAGCAATTCCTTTTCATTGATGACTTAGTGGGATTGAAATATGTATTGGAGACTACTTCAAAGGACACTTTTAGAAATAATGGGTTGGGGATGTCCACATTCATCTACTACAAATTTTTGGAAGGTGTGTAATATTTACGACTAACCAAATTATATTTGTTCACAATCTTATTTTTCAAGGCTTTTAGACTAAGGGGCTTGTCGAGAGTTTTAGGAAATTTATGTGCAATGAAATTTTATGGTAAAATGTTGACATTATTTTGTGTTTTTCTCATATTCTAGAGGCTATATGGTAATGGAATTTATGAAAACATGGATAATACTATGAGAAGTTGTGTATATTGGTGATGAAGCTTATGAGAAAGTAGGTGAGAAAAAATAATATATTAGCAATTGTCATCTTATCCATTATGTTAGGAGCTAATTGTAAGGCTAAAATACATCACAATGATTTCCCCCTTCAATTCATAGAAAAAGTTAAAGTGGTGAGTTTTTGGTATGTGTTGTATTCTATACGTGTGTGTGTGTGTGTGTGTGTGTGTGTGTGTGTGTGTGTGGATTGTTATTTAACGATCCTAAAAATGTGTACTTTAATCTTGGTTAAGGGATTGGGGCCTATTTTCTAATATGGGTTTAAAAAATAAGGTTATGGACATTATGGAATACATACATATTGTATTGTGAATGGTTAATAATTATAATGAGAAAGATAGAGGTGTGCCTATAAGGTTTGTTGGTTTTTCCCTTTAACGGTTTTTAGGGTAAATATCCATGTACTATGTGTATGCCATTGTGTATTATCTATTTTACTTAAGAATTTGTATGTGTAGATTCTCTTTGTAGGTTTAAAACTTATATTTTAGACAATGCATCATGATAATGGGGGTCAAATAGGGACTGAATCCAAGTACATAAGTATGTTCCAAACCATATTTGATGTGAAATACATGAGTAGGACCAATGAAATCCTACAAAGATCACGAGTCACAACAATTAAATCCCTACTAAAAAATAGAGGGGACTAAGATATAAAAAGAGTAATAGAATGAGAAACTCCTCACATGTTTCTCAAATACTATAAAAAGGGAAAAATAGATATAGGAAACTATACCTAAAATTGAATCATTATCACCAATGCAACCCATAAATTACATGAAGGTACAAACTAAAGGGGTTCCAAAATTGAATCAAGAAATGGATTGTCGTGATGAGTGATTTCTAGGTATTTAAAAGAAATGGCATAGGAATCAATAATATTGGATGGTTCTCAACAATATAATAATGAGTAGGTGTCAGCCATTTGATAACCAATCAAATGGCGAGGCAATGATTTATCCCCTTGGGTTTTCCAATGTAAGCCATCAATAAGAGTAATGGTGTCGAGGTACAAAAATCCTCTAGAACAATAATTGATGATACAATTGTTAAAGTCAATAAAGGGAGGTTTTTTATAAAAAAATAAAATAGGAGCCGTTATTTTTTAGCATGAGGAATTGTAGAATATTAGAAGAGATACTAGAAATGAGACACAAGGGGAAATGGAGATTCATGGACTGATGGACTCAAAGCATAATTTGTATATATCATAGAGCCATGGATGAACTAGAAACATATGCATGGATTATTATTATAGCATGGGAGGGATACAATGGGATGACCATGAGACAAATTGCAATGGGAAATTCTCAAAAAAAGAAGGGTGGTCATTAGGGTGATGAAATTTGACAAATTGATGAAGTGATGGGTTAAATTCCATTATGTAAGAGTACAAGGATAATACAATTAGTAATATTAAAATGGATACGAGGCTAAATGGAATTTCATAAACTAGAGAGGCTTTAATATATATTTAGAAAAATCATCACAAGTACAAAAGTGAACTTGGAGTCCTAATGAACAATTAGCCCATAAAGGTAAGGCCCTACTATATGAGACAAGGGAAAATCTAAGGATGGTTGGACTAGGCCACTTTCTTGAGAATAAAGGATTCGTTTATAAATAAATGGGGTGCAAAACGTTTAATGCATATTATCTTTGTGAAGAAAAAACACCTAATGCCAATTTGAAGAAATATACCTATAATGAAGGTTACATGTAGAGAAACATGGTGATCCTAGAACAACCTTTACTTCATCACATGCAAAAGATACCAAATACTTTTTTTCTAAAGAATAAAAATCGCAGAGGTGGCACATAACATAGATAAAAGGATTAGATTACACATAATAGAAAAATAAAAGGGAAAACAAGGTTTCTAAAAAATCGCAATCATAAAATTATGGCAATTCGACTAGTTATCAATAAGACAAAACTGAAAAAAAGTTCATATTAGATCATATTGAGAAAAAAAATATATCATGAATATGTTGGGTGCCAAAAAGTGAGAATAATTGTCATTTTTATGTCCTCAACAGGGATATTTATATTTTGTGCCAGTGTATTATTTTTTTGTTATTTGTTTTTGCGAACCTTTGTGATTGTAATGTTAAGACATTTATTTATTTAATTTTTTTTATTTTTGGTTTTTTTGTCCGCGGACTATTGGCTCGAAAGTCCTGTTGTCATGCTTTGGGAATCCTCTCCCATATATTGGTAGTGGGCTTATGTAAGTTGTCATTTATGGCTTATGTACATTGTCATTTTTTTCTCTGTTTTCCGTGTCAAGTACCACTTGGAATTTCTTGTACTCCTAGCCTCAGATACAATGCAATTAAATGAGGAAGAAGGATATTGATTCCCCTCCATCCATTCCGTGCAATCCCTTGTACACATTTGTTCATGTCCCAAAATTTGTATTTTAACCATTTTATTACTGTGTGAAATGTACCACACACCCTAGCATGGGTAATGAATGTAACACGTTGCATCTTGACGATCGAAAATACTTTTCTTCCTTCCTCCATGAATGCTACTCATCGTATCAAGATACCCATCATTGAATCATTGTTTTTTTAGCTGTGTTTCAGTGAATGATGGCTTAATTTAGTTTTGCATGGAGGAATGGAAGACTATTGTTTGATCACAGTAGACTTGAGTGTTATAAGATGCTGAAGGTTTGAGTGAGAAATTCATGCAAGATTGGGAACATACCTTGATTTTGTAGTGTTGAGTGAGGAGGAGAAATTGAAGTTGAGCAATGGTGACCTGGTGGAGCTGTCCAACAATGAAGAGAGGTTCAGAGGGGCCTGGTTCTGTGCGTGGCTTATAAAAAATCACGGGGCTAGGTACTTTGTGGAGTGCTGAGAACTTGTGAATGATGAAAATGGCACAAAACAACTGAGGGAAAGAGTAGATGAGTTTCACATAAGTCCAAGCTCTCTGGAGCAGAGTAAAGATCAGTTTATTCTGTATGAGGAAGTTGCTACTTATGATAATAATGGGTGTGGTCACGAAGGTCCTTAACGATCATGAGTATATAATATACTTCTTGCAGACAAAAGAAGAGATTATATTTAATTATTCCAAACTATGCCCCCATCTCAAATTCATAGATATCTAATGTGTTGAAGCTTCCAAAGTATGCACATTACTTCTCTTCTTTCACTTCATGGGAATTGGTATTGTTTTTTTAATGAATGACATGATTTTTTCCTCCTGGATTATTCCTCAAATGGATAAATTTCTTTTAAGTTTTTTATTTTCCCATTGTTTTCTAATTTTTCTGTAATGTTCATTTCTTATTTCTTCAGCTGTCCAAGATACCCTATTCATGTCTAAAGTTTTTTCTAAACAAATTAGGTCCAAGTATCATGTTCTAAGCTAGCATACTTTTTGGTTTGTCCATGGACTTCTAAGTGGATTTTACTATGTTGGGACCTCTGTCAATCAAGACGCTGAGGTTCAGATGTTTGGCTTTATAACAGCTATCATTGGTAATATAGCTAGTGTTATAGATAGGATATTGTTCCTAAATTGTGAATATTAGATAGGGAAACAGTCAAGGCACAGTTTAAGGTTGAGTTTAATGTTTGTCACGATGCTTTATCTATCATCTTAAACTTCCTAGAGACATTAAAGTTCTTGAGAACACTAAATGATGAATTTTTACTTTTATTAGAAGTGCAAGTGTTCTAGAATGACTAGCATGCTCTAGTTTTATTGATATTATATTGCATTCTTTGGTTATTCTAGCTAAGAACAAACATTAATGGTCGTTAAATATATTCTTCTTTGAATTCCTCTTCTTTCTCCTTGGTTGATTCTCTTTTAAATCGATAGAGTTAGGGATCAATGGATGCATAAAATAAAATTATGAAAACAAATGTTTTATATTAACTAAATGGATAGTAGTTAGTTCTGGGTTGAACCATCCCTCTTCAAAAAAAACATTGTTTAAGTTAAATTGGTTCTCCATAGGAAAACATCACTTTATTGACTACTAAAGTTTAATCTATAAATTAGTTTAAAATGGACCTTGAGCATACCTGCTGGATGCTTGGAAAAGTCCAACTGTAATTTGTACTCTGTAAATTAGTTTAAAATGGACCTTGAGCTTACCTGTTGGATGCTTGGAGAAGCCCAGCTGTAATTTGTACTCTGTAAATTACTTTAAAATGGACCTTGAGCTTACTTGTTGGATTCTTGGAGAAGCCCAATTGTAATTTGTTGGAGAAATAAACATAATACATTAGACCTATAAGCTCTGCAAACCCTTGAACCATGGTTGAGCTTACCATTTGATATAATTTTTCAAACTAGAACTCACAAATTCCAATGTAGGCAATTTTGCAATTGCATTCTATGAAAGCAATTGCAACTGTAACAACAACAAAGCAGATTATTTGTACATAATCTCTCTCTATATTGATTTCCTACTATGAATTTCTTCCCCACGCCATTTGTTTTAATTTAATGCCATTTGTTTTAATGTCATGTAGGTGTAACATTGGCATTGTCATGCCATTTGTTTTAATGTCATGCAGGTGTAACATTGACATTGTTTGTAATGCCTTCACTTATATTTTTTTTATTTTTCCAAATTGATTAGGTTGACTAACATGGGGTCGACACTGGCATTGTTTGCAACGCCTTCACTTATATTTTTTTATTTTTCCAGATTGATTAGGTTGAGTGATATGGGGTCGACATGGCTTCTCTCCTATATTTAATGACGATTTCATTTTCACCATTTTATGCTCAGATTGGACATCTACCCTCAACTTTCATGAATGACAAACAAAAGACAACCACCGAATTCTTTGGAAAAATTTATACTTTTATGTTAATTTTTATTACTTAATCGTATAGTAAAATGTTTAACAAAATTTTAGGAAATGATAAAATATTTTACAATGTGTAAATATATTAGAATGATATTTATTTTTATTTTGAACTTTCATAATATCATATTTTTATCATAGTATATTTGAGTAAGAGGTTAAAATTATTTTTTATTTACATAGTTTTATTATACATGTGTGTGTGTGTTTGTGTTTAAATATATATCTATAAAATTGTTCCATAAAGTCCATATGGTTTTTATATTTGATACGTGTGTTAAAACAATATATGTAATTTCTTTTCCATGTAATGAATTTTTCATTTTAGCTCAAGTTATTGAAGAATCCTTGGAATTTTACGGGCATATTCGCTCTCGCTAAAATATTATTGAAAATCTTAGGAAATTGTTTCAAAGAATGGGTAAATAATTCACTAGAACTTATCTTCATGATAAAAAAAATTCAAAATGTTATTAATTATTATCAATAGGTTTTTTTAAGATAGGTGTATACTTACATAAGTTGTTATTATGATATATGTAATAATGGAAATTCTTGTCTTACTTTATTAAAACTTTTCTATTTGGTTGAAGGGTAGGTGGTGAGTTTTCCTTCAACAAGGAAGGCTTTGATTTCTTTCAATTTCTTTTTTTTCTTATATTGGCTTAGCATCATTCAAATATGGAGTCATGCCCTCACTTTTATTTCCTTTATTATTCCTTTCTACCCTTCCTTTAGAGGATAAGTTACTTCTCAACCCCAAATATGGAACTCCAAAATAGAGGAGGGTACCATTATAGAAGGATAGGTTGGTTTCCAACTCTGATACTAAAGGAATCAACTTAACCACCCACCAAGCATCAACAATTTATCATCTAGCTAATAAAAAATGTTTCATACCCACTCTGTATTTAGGCTTGTCTTTATGTCCTTCATGGCCTATTTGAGATGTAGTAGTCGTTCTCCCAAAGCTGGTAAAGCTCATCCTCACTTTGGATCCATTGAAATAGAACTTGAGTCTAGAGTCTTCTAAGTAGTGAAATATCTACCATCCTCAAAATAATGCCTAAGTAGGCTATAACAACATTTATTCTATTTCTATTGAGTTTTAAGTAGGCATAACAAATATTATTCTATTTTTATTGAGTTTTAATTTTTTGTATAGGCAATTGCAAACCACTAGCTATCATAGATGAAATGTCGGAAAATTGCCACCTCATGACTCTTATTTCACTATTCAAGGAGTTCATGTGACCTGAGAATATTTTACACTTGTTTCACCCATTGTGACCAATGGTTTCTGATTTTGTGTTTTGTAGGATTTTGGTATGTCCTTTTTTTCAATTCATTTTCGTAGATTGGGGATTTCTAGGCTCATGGAGCTACAAAAATATGCTACTGATCATTCTAAAATTTGGGTGTTTTTTCACAATGCACTCTCTAAAAACCACTTGACAAGTGTGAAGTGTTTGTAAAAAACTGTCGAACATGTGTGATATATTCACACGTATCAGGGCAAATCCAACAATTCCTTATCATAGTTTTTTTTGGGGGGAAGTAAGATGGGATTGCGCTTTTTTTGAAATTAGGTGTGATGTATATAGGTAATGTTGCAACATTGAACCCCAATTGTTTTTGGAAAAGAAAAGTGGTTGTTGACCATTGACTGTTTTGGAGAAGTTAAAACAATGAGTGTGAGATGACGAGACAATGACTTGGCAAATATGTGAACATTCCTTTCATGTTGAAATCTGTACCAACTTTTATCTCTTTGTTCATATTTTCCTTATCGATTTTTGCCCCTTTCTTCATATTTTTCCCTAGAATTTCGAAGTTCCTTTTAGTGTGGGCCTCAATTATTTAGTACCAAAGATTTTAGTTCCCGATGAGAAAAAAAATCCCCTCATAGGCAACTTCAAACGATCCCACAATTTCATTTACCAAATACTTTTAGGAATTATACAAAACTCATTATACATTTATTATTGTGTGTTGATTTTCATTCATTGTGTCTTGGATGATGAGTTTGTTTTCACTTTCTTAGTTTTAATAATAGATTTTCAATTTACTATGTGATTTTGTTGATCCATTCTAGATAACATTTTTCTATCTCAATAATTAAAGAATATTATAAATTGTGGCTTGACAACTACAAGTTATGGTTCATTTATTGATATTATAATTGTAACTAGGTCTATGAAATAGATTGGTTGAATGCCATTCTCTACACATACAATATCATCTATGAATGAGTACCATCTCTAATAAGGACTTTCATTTTACTATAAGTCTTTCTAATTAATAAAATAATAATCACTATAATTGGAAACATTTTTATTTTATTTTTTATTTACCTTTACTAACTAGCTAAAAGTGTAACCACTCGAATTCCTCTTATGGGTTTAGGAACTAGCTACTTTTGACACTGAACACATGGAATTTTTTTATTTGTTTTAGTTTACTAAAATGGTATGTATTCCAATTTATTTAATTGATGGTGGAAGCCACTACTTATGACAATATTCATAATAATATATTTAAGAACTCGAGCATCAAAATTATAAATTTGCCACATATTTATTGTAGCTTTGTCACAATCTGTATCAAAGGACATAATTTTAGAGACAAAAACAAATCATCCACGTGAAATATAACATCTTCACCCAAAACGTTGGTGCATAAGATGAGTAGCAATGAACAACATTATCAAATTTCAGCCCTTACATGCAGTTTCTCCATAGTATCAACTAAGAAAACCTCCATAGGAAGATTACATCTAAATGAAATGTATTCATTATGTAAGGTGAAATAATGCAATAGAACATGGAAACAATATATCTATAGGTGTTCAATAAAATGAAAATCCCATGAAAACAACCCAAAATAATTGTTTGGGTACACAGGGTACTCCCAAAAGACCGAACACCTTCAGCAACCGCTTCACACAAATAGATCACAGATCAACACACTGATGTTTGTCACGTGGTTAAAACCCTTGAGAGGGAAACAGTCCATGGCCCCGGCCAAATAGCTACTTAGAGCAATTTATTATGCAGAAGAAAGAAAGTTACATGAGCTTCTCATAATCGAGCAACTAGCCAAGGACCCTCCATGCTCATTAAATAGAGATCATGGACCAATCGGGTGTTAATCCATGGATCAATGGTAGGTATGGTCTTAGAGAAGTTGAACCATCGGATCACTTTATGTCTAGAGCATATCGTGACCGTTGGATTAGAATATTTACAAATGCATACTAATGCATACTAAAGAAACACACTTTACCTGACGGATATATTACACAAGTTGATCTTAACTAACTCCTAAGTTTCTAAATATCATAACATCCCCCCTTAAGAACAAATTGGGATAGGATTGAAGGATTTACGAAAGGACACTATTAGGAGAAGGAATGAGGCATTAGAGCCTATTCCCCCTTAAGGACACATTATTGAACTCCTAAAATATATCGAAGTTTAGAAAAATTCGCTTCTATAAGAGACTTGGTGAAGATGTCCACAACTTGATCATCTGTAGGGCAATAGAGCATTTCAAGAACACGATAATGAACAAGATTTCTGATGAAGTGCATGTGTAGCTCAATGTGTTTGCTGCATTGATGTAGAAATGGATCTTTGGCAATCTTGATGGCACTTTGATTGTCACACCGAAGTGGGGTAGGCTGCTACTGCTCAAATCCAAACTATGAAAGGATCTGCCGAAGCCATAAATCTTCCTAACTGGCATTAACTATGGCTCGATATTCTGCTTCTGCTAAAGAAAGAGAAAGAACTTGTTGTTTCTTACAAGCCCAAGAGACAGGTCTAGATCCTAGACTAAAAACATAGCTTATAGTAGACTTTCGATCATCAAGATCATCGGCCCAATCTGAATCAGTGAAACCAACTAGCAAAGGTTTCCCCTCTGTATTGTAATGAGTCCCAAATTGAGTTGTACCTCGAATATATCGAAGTATTATTTTTGCTACTTTCCAATGACTTTCATGAGGAGTTTGCATATAACGAGAAACGCGACCAATGGCAAAGTAAAGGTCAGGACAGGAATGAGTTAAGTATAAGAGACTACCAACAAGCTGACAATACAAGGTGGCATCTAATTCAGAGGAAGTACAAGTCGCAGAAAGTTTGACTCCATATTGGAAGGGAGAAGGGGATGGTTTACAATCTTCCATGTGGAAGTGACGAAGAAGGTCACAAGCATACTTAGACTGGGAAAGAAATATTCCTTCTTTGGTTTGGAAGACTTGGAGACCAATAAAATAATGCAAATGTCTTAAGTCTGACATTTCAAAATTTTTCTTAAGACTGGATTTCACATGGGTTATAAGTTTAGGGTCACTACTAGTAAGGATAAGATCATCAACATAAATAACAAGTATGATGAGATGGTTTCCTACTTTCTTAGTATAAAAATTGGGGTTAGAATGGCATCTAGAAAAACCAGTGTCAATGAGAAAGCTATAGATTTTGGCATACCAAGCTCTAGGAGCTTACTTAAGGCCATATAAGGATTTCTTAAGGAGACAGACAAGGATAGAGTTATCCTGAACATATCCAGGAGGTTGTTCCATGTAAATTTCCACCTGTAAATCACCATGTAAAAAGGTATACTTGACATCCATTTGATGGACTTCCTAGTTATGTAAGGCTACAAGGGAAAGAACAAGGTGGATGGAATTCATTTTTGCGACAGGAGCAAAGGTTTCATTGTAGTCAATCCCTTCAACTTGGGAAAAACATTTGGCAACTAACCTTTCCTTAAGTCTTTCAACACTTCCATCTGATGCATACTTAGTTCTATAGACCCATTTGCATCTAACAAGTTTTCTTCCTTTTGGAAGATGAACAAGATCCCAAGTATCGTTTTCCATTAAGGAACGATATTCTTCATCCATATCTGCATCCCAATGTGGATTTCATGAAGCTTCTGCAAAAGTTTCTAGATCATGACTCTTGGAAACTTGAGTCAAAAGAGAAGAGGTTCGCTGAAATTGAGAATGTGTTTGATGTTGATCTCTAGGATCACCGGCAAGATCACCAGTTGCTTCACATGTTGAATGGACCAATCGAGGAAACATTGGTGCTGGTACAATTGGAGGAACATGAGCAGGCGGAGGTGTATTTTCGTCCTCACTGTCATCATCAGAAACTGGACTTGGAAACCTGTCAAGGAAGTTGGAAGAAGAAGAAGAAGAAGGCACAATCGCCAAATCAGGCTCGCAGGCCAAAGATGGCACAAACGCCAAGTTAGGTTCACAGGCCAAAGATGGCACAAATGCCAAGTTAGGCTCGTAGGCCAAGATATTTTCATCAAATTTAACATCTCTTCTAATGATTATATCATGTGAATGGGGCTGAAGAAGTATATAACCTTTTACATCTTTAGAATATCCAACAAATATGCACTTTTCACTTTTAGGCTACAATGCTTTCCGTTTTTCATCTGGAATGTGAGCCCATGCTTTACAACCAAACACACGAAACTGACTTACATCTGGTTCAATTTTACTCCATGATTCTTCCGGTATTATACCTTGTAAAACTTTAGTGGGTGTGCGATTAACTATGTAATTTGCACAATTTATGACCTCAACCCATTATTGAAGACTTAGTCCCTTAAATTGGACATACAATTAGCCATTTCTTTTAAAGTGCGATTCTTTCATTCAACTACACCATTTTGTTGTGGTATATATGGAACAGTGTGTTGTTATTGGATTCCTTGTTTAGTGTAGAAAGTAGTGAACTTGTTGTTAATATATTATCCTCCATTGTCATATCTTAACTTAATAATTTGATGACCAAATTGTTTTTCAACAAGGGCCTTATAGGCCAAGAACATGTTAAATACTTTGCTCTTAAGTTTTAGGAAGTAAACCCAAGTGCGTCTGAATTAGTCATCAATGAAAGTTAAGAAATATTTGAAACCATAAAAGAATGTAGATGGAAGAGGGCCACACAATTTAGAATGCACAAGCTCCAAGGGAACCGAGGCATGCCAAGAGGCGCGTTTGTCAAAACTGTCCTGATGATGTTTTTCGAGTACACAACCAGAACAAACAACATCCTTGCAAGATACCATCGGAATACCAGTCACCATATTGTCTTTACATAGTTGTTGCAATGAGTGATAATTTAAGTGACCAAATCGCTCATGCCAAATTTTGCTCAAGTTATCACATAGAGCAACAAAAACTGAAGGAAAAGGTGTTGACCCAAAGTTGTTAAATTTGTACAACCTGGTAATATCATCAAAAATTCCAGTAGCAAGGACATTTTGAGTATTTTTAAAATCCTTGATTACAACTTGGTGAGGTGTAAACGTTACAGTTTTATGTTCACCTGAATGAGTAATTTGATAGATTGATAACAAATTGCAATAAATTTTTGGAACACATAGTACATCACTAAAATGACCATTTTCTATTGGAACTGTTCCAGATCATACAACACTTAGAGATCTATCATGACCAACAAATATTTGTTTGATGTTACATTCATGCATAGTAGAAAAGATGGCTTGATCCTTAGCCATATGATAAGATGCTCCAGAATCAGTGAGCCATTCAATTGAAGTAGAAGAAGAAGATACAGTATAAGAGTAACCAGAAGCACAAAGTGGATGTCCATGAGAGGTAGATTCTGAAGACGAATCTAGGATGATGTGGTGCTTTTTCATTGCTGCTTCCAAGGCTTCCATCTTCTTGAAACACTTAGATTCATCATGATTATCTTTCCCACAAAAAATGTAATGATGCTCAGTCTTCTTTCATTTCGGTTTGGATCCTTTGTCATTTTTTAAAGAAGGAGCTGACTGACAGGGTTTGGGACCCTTTTTGTTTGGATTATTATTGCGAAAATTCTGTTTCTTGGGAGGCTTGGACTTTTATTTTTGTTGGGACAATAAGGCTTTCCCAGATGTATCTGAATTGTTAATTATTCCAAGATGAATGAGCTTATCTTCCTCTCTAATTAAGTAATCAAAAAAGGATTCAAGACTAGGCTCTTGATAGCTAGCTGCAGTCAGGGATTCTTTCATGGAGTAGAATGTAGATACAAAAAAAGAATATGCACGTCCAAGTTTAGAAAGAATATGATAAATACATTGTTCGTCTTCTTTCTTAATCTTGCATTTTGCACATAAGAGTCTAAGAGTTTTATACTTAAATAAATAGTCTTGAATGCATGAAAAATCATTTGGATTTAGGGAAATCAACTCATTCTCAAGTTGATGACCCTGAATTTCATTGTGTTTACCAAACACAGATTCCAACTTTTCCCAAGCTTGATTAGGTTCATCAATTCGAGATATGTGGAATAAAAAATCAATAGACATGGACATCCCAATCAATCCACCAGCTTCATCACATATATTTTCCCATTTAACTTTCTTATCATCATCAGTGGGTTTTGTTTATTTCCCTGAGGTTATCCTGAAAAGTCCCCTATTTCGCAGAACATCTTCCATACGAGATTTCCATGAGAAATAGTTAGAACTTGTAAGTATAATATCATAAGGGGTGGCCATACTATAAAATAATGACTGAAAGAATAGAAACTAACTGTCTTGATGCAAAGAGCTCGAAAAAATATGTGGTTTAAAAAAAACGGCACTAGAAACTGATTCTGGATGATGAAGTTATGCTTGATCAAAGAAAATGTTGAAGATGTCCCCAATAGTGATGTGGCAGATATTAACTTGACCAAGTAAGAAAAAGAACCCCCTCTTCCCAAGATCAACCTTTGACAATCACTTTACAATAAAGTTGCTTTTGAGTGATTTACTTTTGTAGAATAATTGATGTTCACTTTTACAATAATGTTACTTTAAATAGTGCGGCAATAAATTAAAAGATTTAAGTGACTCACTTTTTATTTTATTTTACTTAAGTGAGATGCACTTTTAGAATAAAGTAACTTGAAAATATAAATTGCATGCACTAAAAAGTAGCTTAATAAGACTTGAACTCAAGACCTATTAAGGAATAAAGCAACTTTGGACCAAGTGAGCTAAGTTTAAAAAGGTACATAAAAGAATTAAGAGGAAGGGGGCTTTTTTTTTACTCTTCTCTCTCGTTCTCCGTGCTTGCCTTTTTTTCTGCAAATCACAAAACAAAAACAAAAAAAAACTTTTTCCACACAATGGGGTTAGATCATGGTTAGCTTACCCGGAAAGTCTACGTTTTCGAGTTTTCTCGTTGTTTTTGATTTGCCTTGATCTGACAAGGTGCACGGTAAAGAGCATACATAGCTGAGAAGACAAGAAAAAAAAATTCCCTTTCTGTTTCTAATTCGTCGCGATCTCATAAGGTGCACATCAAAGAGCATACGTAGCCAGGGAAGGAAATAGTCCGAGACTAAAACAATAAAGATCTAATAATAAAACTGATAAAATATGAGAGAATTAAAAAAAATTAAACAAATCCCTCACTGTAACATTATACCTTCAAATTTGCCGAAATGGGTGTTTCTGGATCAAACGAAAATGTTTTTCGGTGAAATGAAAATTATTTCCCAATGGAAATAGCACTCTGGATGCAATGGGATAGATCCCATAAGACATAAATGCATATAAACTCTAGAACCAAAAACCCTTTCAAAGTTTCGGCAACACCAGTTCCAGATCTTGATCAAAACTGAAAGCGACTCTTCATAAACGCCTTGATACCGTGTTTGGGTACATAGGGCACTCCCAAATGACCAAACACCTTGAGAAACTGATTCACACAAATAGATCACAGATCAACACACCGATGTTTGTCACGTGGTTAAAAACCTCAAGAGGGAAACAGTCCATGGCCCCAGCCAAATAACTACTTTGAGCAATTTATTATTCAAAAGAAAGAAAGTTACATGAGCTTCTCATAATCGATCAACTAGCCAAGGACCGTCCATTCTCTTTAAATAGAGATCATTGACCAATCGAGTGTTAAGCCACGGATCAATGGTAGGTATGGTCTAAGAGAAGTTGAACCGTCAGATCACTTTATGTCTAGAGCATATCATGACCGTCAGATTAGAATATTTACAAATGCATACTAATGCATACTAATGAAACACACTTTACCTAACGGATATATTACACAAGTTTATCTTAACTAACTCCTAAGTGTTTAAATATCCTAACAATAATCACAAAAGACACGCAAATACAAGAATTTTAATAAATCAAAATAATATGAAATTTTCATATTCACAATAAACGATATAAGACATATATTTTAACCTGATTTGGTTTAATAAACTGACTAGATGTGTGTAATTTCCAATTCAACCATGGGTATCCAATTCAGATACCACCCTAAACTATATTATGATGCCATCAAGGTGATTAAAACAATTTACAGGTTTCTATTGCTCCGATATCAACTCATGTATTTTCATGTTGGCCCAATCTACTCACTAGATAGCATTACATTTTTATATATCTCTTATTAGATCCCATCTACTCGCATCCAAAATAATAAACAATGAAAGAAACCTCTTTAGTTTCCTAGCATAGCACAAGGAAGGCCTATCTATTATATTCTCATTAGTCCATCAATGTACCCTTCCCTTACACTTCTCTTTTCTGTGCGAAAAAACAAGTCTATTTTGTTCCATGTTTTTTTTACAATTGCCTATAAGAAAAATAATTCGACCTAAGGAATTCAAAGAGAAAATAGATATGATAGTGGGTGAAAGGCTCTTGACTTTCCCAACCAATATGGTCACCTACACCCAACTTCATACCACATCTGAAATTCTCTTTGAGGTGTTGATTTTAGCTAATTTTCGACTTGGTAATAGTTAGCGATAAACAACACATCATGACAAGGTTAAAGAAACCATGTGAGATCATTCTAGAATGAATATTAGAGACAATGTTGATGAGGAAATTGGTGGAAATGATGTCTTACATTACTTCTAACTAGAGGAATGTAGGATTCTTACGATTACTATAATGACTATACTCTTATATTAATTCAATGCTTGATAAGTCAAAGCAAATGGAGGAAAATAGAAGAGTTCTAAAGATAACAATTGCAAAAATACGATTTAATTTCTCATATCTCCCCATCATTCATGTTCTCAACTAGTGGAGTCATAGTATGTAATGCACCCAAAATTAATAATTTATTATTAATTTATGGTCAAAATACTTTATTTATTATTTTAGTATTTTGACAGGAAGTCAAAAATAAAACATTTGTCATGAATGATTATTTATTAATTAAAATATAATGAAGGGGACAAAGGTGGATTATCTATTGAAGAGTGTTTGTTGAACCACAAGAGGAAAGGACAAGTGGCTGAAGCTACTGAGTGAGAACTCAATGTGCAGGAGGAATCTTCCCCGAAACCATGTCACAACTCCTAGTTGAGTGCTAAAGAGTAGGAGGCTCATAAATGACCAAGTCCTTGGAAAAATACTATATAATAGTATATCGACTATCAAGCAGGAGGATACCATTGGACAGGGATTGAATCTGATAATGAAATAGATGGCGCATAAAGTGGATTTTTCTTGTGGTTCACCAAAAATGATTGCGGGTTCTGGAATTAGAAATTTGGATGCTCTAGGAGTTGATTGGGTGGAACGACTATTCCATCTCTGTTTTTTCGAATTAGTTGTGTGAGGTTTCTTGTTCTATTCTTATTTGTTAAATGTAGTTACATTTATATTTCTATGTTAATTAAGAATCACAGTTATTTATTTTTTATGGAAATGACTTATGTCGTTGTATAGAATAAGGATCTAACATGTATTTAATAGAATGTACAATTGTTACATATCAGTATTCATTCATATTATGTTAGAAAACTAGATCTTTTTGTTGTACGTTATTCATGCCTATATTACCAGATTTGGTTTTTAATGCATCTTTATAAACATTTCCTTTCCACTAAATTCCAAGTCTGAAACTTAATCATGTTTATATGTTAGGATACACAAATATTATTATGTATATCAGTATAATACTAGATAACTCACTATTAGGGTAGTTCGAGATAACAATCCTTAATTTTAGTAAAAGCACATAAAATAATCAAATATTAAATGATTATGAACTCACAGACCAATATACAATCTAGTTAATTAGTAATCCTAGAATCGTATCCAAAGACATTATCATGTAGATGACTTGTTTGTATTAGATCTATAACGTATATATGTGTGTGTGTGTATATATATATACGTTATAGATCTAATACAAACAAGTCATCTACATGATAATGTTATGTTAGTAATTAACAATATACAACATATATATTATACCAATAATCACCTACATGACAAATATGAATAATATTTAAATCATCTAAACAATCCTTTACAGATATCCTCCAACAGTAATAACTAGATCATAGATATGCAAGCCATACAAAGAGAATATGCAAGTATATCAATTCCAAAGACTAGTTAGTAAGTCCATTACGATGGTGACCGTGCTTTTAAATAATACAGTAAGCAAACCTTAACCAAATCTAAACCAAATTGCATACATTCCATGACAGATCACAAATGATTTAATTGGGATCGATTGGATCTTAGAATATCTCTATAGCTAAGATATATAAATAATTTATACAATCCTAATCAATAATAAAAAATTTATGGAATTAACTACTCTATTACTTAACTAGAAGTAAATGACTAGTTCAAGGGAATCAAATCCACATCACATCAAACAAGTAACCAGTCGAAACTAATCCACCAAAGTTACAATATCCAAAAAGTTGCATACACAATAACAAGATTAAAGATTATGGTCGTAAGTGATGTTCAACAGCTTCCATCATTATGTGTGTGTGTGTATATATATATATAAGCTACAGTATTTATATAATCCATGGTGATTGTTTTAAACCATTGTATGAAAATAAGAATAGAGATAGTTTTTTCTATGTGTTTACCTGAGGGACTCGAAGACATGGGCCTGGGAGGAGGTCACCATGTAGCCTTTCTCACTAGCTCCTTCAACTTGCAAAACAAGACATGAGGGAAGTTAAAAAAAAATATTAAAATCCATACAACCGGTTTGAACTGAAGACTAAGTCTCTTTTCAATTACCTTTTCAAGTTGCAGAGAGGGCCATAGGTCGTCTCCTTCGGGGTTTCCCTTATCCCTCATCTTCCAGCAAACATGAAAATGTAATATCGGTACAATTCCTTAAACAATGGAAATTACCTCATAAAAATTACAGAGATGGATTTTTAAACCTCTTACCTGTTAACCAAGCAATGTGCATGGTGGAAATGATGGAGGGGTCATTTGAGGTGGAAACAATATGCTACATATCGCCGTGAAAACCATGGATGAATAGGATTACCTTGAAAATAAATAGGGCACAATTCCATTAACAAGGTGGCAAAAACTCTACACCAAAAAACCTAAAATTCGTCATTGGAATAACAGAGCTTCGACTATTGCAACTTACAAAAAAAGACCAAATACAGCTAATGAAGGATTCAGAAAGTAAAAGTGACATATTAAAAACCCTTGGAAATCATTTTCATATTGCCATACATATTGAAGGATGATATTTACTCATGAGTAAGCTCGTAGGTCCTGGTTGCATTGTCAACTCATTTCTAGGAATATTTTTAATTCAACCAAGGTACGATCCATTCCAACATCATAACTCATGACCAAAACAATTATGGGCCACAATCATATCATCAAAAATATCAATCAACGATCGAACCTAGGGTTTAAACAATCCAACTAATAAACTGTAATCACATAACATGCAAACCATTGCATTGTAAACAAGCTACATATTATATTGAAAAACCATGGCATAGACCATGTCAAAATCATGTCCATTTAGAATATGTCGAAAAACTTGTATTATAACATAAACCATTACATTGCAATTCAATGAAAGGGTTTACACTATGGTAAGTACCATACCAGTGTACACTTTGGAAACCTTACACCTTTGCACATTAGGACTAAATCCTTGACATTGTTTACCATGAGGTTAGGATATGGTAAGGCCCATGTCCTTTAAACCTCTAATAAAAACCTTATTACATTAATGGATGGGATCAATACTATGGTATAGTATCCCAATCCTTAGGGCTTCTAAAGCCCTAGTAAAACTATTAAAATGAAAGCAACAAAAATGTAAAACATCACGCTTGGGTGTAAATGAGCACAATGAATGGAGATGGCCATTACCTCAGCTAGAGAAACATGGAATATTAAGAAAAAAAGGAGATTAATAACTTGCATACGCATCATTAACTTAACACATGAGTAAAACCACTTGTTAAGAATTATAATTTACTGCTAGTCAATGCATGTAATCTTTTTTTTATGATTTTTTAGGTGTTTTACATAATGGTATTAGAGAATGGTTACAACACTAGGCTTGAATCAACTCAACACTGAAACCGTTAAAAAAATAGGAAACTATTTTTATCTTATTTTTTGGTTTAATTCTCTTACAAAACAGAAAGAGAAGGATAAATGTATTTTTGCAGGAAAACATGACAGATGCAGGGATGTTTGTAGAACAAGAGTTTCACCCAAAAAATCCTTTAAAAAATGAATAGAGTAATTTAAGGGATGGGGGGATCTGAGTAAACCTGAATGAAATTCAAGATAATAAATATTAACAGCAAAGAACTGTTAAGGAATTGTGATCAGAGCTAAAAGAGTTAGGGAGGATAGTGAATGAATCCCAAAAGATCAAGAGCAACTAAATAGTATTTTATTAGCTAAAATACATAATGACTTAAAAGATAAAAAGAAGGAATCTAAATATATCATGCCAAAAACTACACCTTACAAGTGCAAGGGAAGGAAACTAGAATTTTCCTATCATAAAACTGAAACATCCACTAAAGAATTAGTCAAACATCACTAAAAAAAACAACAAGATTCAAGCAAAAGTAGTTATGATAAAAAAATGTACAAACCATATGAGGAAATATCTGGGGAGTTTAAAAGGATTAAACCACCAATGTTTAATGGTGAAATTGAAGAAGGAGAATAAGGAAAATCCTGGTTGTTAGGGATGAAGAAATACTTCCAAATATACAATTACTCCAACTAACTGAAAGCTAAAATGGCCATATATAATTTGACTGGAAAAGTACATATATGGTGGCAGGATATAAAGAAAGTAAAGGGAATAAAGGAAATATATGTAGCTTGGAAAAAATTTAAAAATCATTTTAAAAGAAAATACCTGTCAGAATAGTATTACAAGGAGAAGGCCAAAGAATTTTACGAGGTAAGACTAGGAGCTAAGACTATGAAAGACGTATGCTGTAAAATTTTTGGGATACTTCGTTACATACCTTATATAATTGATGAAAAAACTAAGATACAATGCTTTCTTCGGAATGTATTCACTTGTGTATCTTATATTGTACCTCGATTTTCCTATCGGGAGAATCATTTGTATTTCATTGTACCTCGATGTTCCTATCGGGAGAATCATTAATATAATAAAGTCATGTAAAGTCATAGAGGTTAACCCTCCTTTTGTTGATCGGGGGGGGAAATTCCACATAGTTGAGGGGAACTAGGGTTATTAGACTCTCATAGTGAAGTTGTCCCTAGTAAGTAATTGTCAAGTCGGAAACAAGTATAATTAGAGAGTGAGCCTCTCTATTTGTAACACACACTAACTCAACTATAGTGCATGAGTTAGAGAAGAGCAGCTCGCACAAGTGAGAGAGAGAACAACTATCGTAGATCATCTTTGTATCTTTGGGTTTTGCTTTTGCCATTGGTTCTCATTCTATCTCTGAGGAAGTTGCAAGGTTTTCTCCTTTATGGTTTCCACGAGGAAAAATATGTGTCTCTTATCTCTTGTGATTATTGTTGTGCATGGTATTATCTGAGATAATATCCCAATATCATATTTCTTAAATGATAAAAACATAACATGGTATCAAAGATAGCCTGATAAGTAGACACTATGCAGCTGCAGAAGCTAGGTATTCTTAATTTCTGGGTATCTCTACATAGATCATCAGCAAAATGAGGCTAGGATAACTCTCCATTGAAGGGCAGATCTTTCTGTCGAAGAAAAATCTGATTCTGAGCATTTTCAGTTTTGACCTGTCACTACTGTGGAAAATTAGGGATTTTCATAGAAGAGGAATTTTTGAGTGAGCCCCTCATAGGATTTCTCTCCTCCTCAAAATAGAAATTTAGAGACCAATATTGAAATTTTTGGTTCGGTAAAACTATGGGAAAGTCAAACCCTAATTTCACCTCGGACCCGAAAATCCTAAAATACTAAAACTAGTATTTTTGGTACATTTTCTATATCTCGATATTGGACAAGGTTTGGGAGCTGAAACATTTGCAGGCCGAAGAAGCATTCTGGTTATACATTGTGTAAATGTTTGAGCCTTAGATTCGCTGTATTATGGGAGATATGATTTCTCCTGATCATGTTTCCAGCCTATCCCAGGATTCATCCCTAAACATGACACCTTGGGAGAATTGCTATATCTCGGGATATGAAGGTCCAAATAAAATTTCACAAGATGTTACAAATGGGGCACAAAAATTAATTTCTGTGGTAAAATTTTTAGACACCAAAGTTGAAATTTTTAGACACCAAAGTTGAAAAATTGACACGTGGCAGTCTGTACAAGTTCTCTATGTTGAATAGTCCTGAAATAAGGCACCTTGGGAAAAATCTCATAAGTCCCAATTGGTGAAACCAATTCTTCTAAAAATGCACTATTGGAAAGAGGACAGATGAGTCTACTTCAGGGATGAGTTACAGATAGAGAGGAGCATTAATCTTAGATATGTTGCAGAAACAATATCAAGAAATTCTATAGAAGAAATTGAAGAAAACCAGGGCATCAGATATTTTGCAGTTCTGATCACAGTTTTGGGAAAATGAGGATGTTTCTCAGATCACCTTCAGGAGGTGCATATTTCTATCCAATCAGATCTAAAATATTCCAAGTTTTTAAAATTTTGGTTTCTCTAACAAACCCTAGATCAACCAGATCTGAAACCAAGATGGACACCTCAAATCGGTAAGATCTAATCTTTTGCTATTTACATTTGAGATTCTCATTTCAAAAGGACTAATCACACCAGATTGATGAAAATCTTGGTGAAGATAACAAGTTCCAAGCATGGAAGTATATGATCTCACTGGTTCTTGAAGAAAATGAATTGAACACCTACATAAGTGGAGAGGTTCCAGTTCCAGAGGGAGATGAGTCTAGAGCCTTACACAAGAAGAACTTGGTCAAGATCAAGAGGATCACCTTATATCACAAAGACACCTAAAGCGATGTTTGATTCATTGAAAAATCTATTTGGAAGGGAAGAATATAAATTAGAAGAAGTATAGGAACTCTGTGATCCTTGAAGAAATTGACTTAGATCAGTATTTTAGTAAATAAGTTATAAGAGATAGAGGGGGACGACCAGTGAGAGTAAAGTGGATTCTAATCTTTACTTCAAGGTTGAAGGTGGAAGACGAGTGATGCTTTTGTTATATGTTGATGATATGTTCCTGACAGGAAAAGAGGAACTCATTAAATATGCAAGAAGGAGACTTGTTGGAAAGTTCGAGTGAAAGGACTCGGGTATGATGCACTACTTTCTAGGCATGGAGGTGTGGAAAAATGCGAATGGAATCTCCCTAGGACAAGGGAAGTATGTAGTGGATATCCTGAAGAGGTTCGGGATGATGGACTGCTAATCCATTACTACACCTATGGCATTGAACATGAAGCTATTGAGTGATGCTTCGTCAGAGTCAATTGATTCCATGATGTATCATTAGATGATTTGTTCCATGATGTACCTGATGAATACAAGACCAAATATTTTCTTTTCTATGAACACATTGAGACGGTTCCTGACGGATCCGAGATGTGTTCACCTGATGGTTGCAAATCATGCAGTGAGGTACCTAAAGGGTACAGTTGATTATGGTCTCAAGTATGAGGCAAATCATAACATTAACCTCAAGGTTTATTTGGATTCGGATTGGGTAGGAAGTGCCATTGAGAGGAAGAGCACTTTGGGTTACTGCTTCAGTATGGGATCAAGTGTGATCTCTTAGTTTAATAGGAGGTAGTCCTGTGTGACACTGAGTACAAACAAAGAAGAAAAGGAGTAGTGAAGCTCTAGTTTGTGATCCATATCAAGATCTCTCAAAAGAGGGAGTGATGAGTTCTAGCATAGCCAATAAGGCAGGTTGTATGAGCATAAAATCCTGGTGAAGTTCATAGGTTACTCACATGTAAACAACTGTGTAGGTTTTCCTCGGATGTAACCAGTCCTAGAAAAGCTCGCAGGTTATCCTTGGACGTAATTAGCCCTGATGTATTTCTATGCTAGAAATGGCTAGTGTGAAGTATGAGTACTTTAGGGAGAATCTTGGTGTTCTCCAGATCGAGTTTCCCTACAAGGGGAAGTGATGTAAGTGTTGTGCCTTTCTGACATGGTGGCAGGATTGGTTCATCCCATGGTCAAATGTAAGTGTTGTGCCTTTCTGACATGGTGGTAGGATTGGTTCCCCCCATGGTTAGATGTAAGTGCAATGCCCTTCTGACATGGATGGTGGATGTGTTCCTGCCATGGTCAGATGTAAGTGCAGATCCCTTCTGACATGGATGGTGGATGTGTTCCTCCCATGGTTAGATGTAAGTGCAGAGTCGTTCTGACATAGATGGTGGATCTGTTTCTCCCATGGTCAGATGTAAGTGCAGATACCTTTTGACATGGATGGAATATGTGTTCCTCGCATGGTCAGATGTAAGTGTAGAGCCCTTCCGACATGGATGTTGGATGTGTTCCTCCCATGGTCATATGTAAGTGAAAATCCTTTCCCCAGATGGTAGTAGGTGTGTCCTACATGCCGGTGGATGTAAGTGAAGAGCCTTTCCATGGATGGTGGTAGGTGTTTCCTACCACGCCAATGGCTGTAAGTGTAGATCCTTTCCATGGATGGTAGTAGGTGTGTCCTACCAATGCCAATGGATGTAAGTGCTGGGGCCTTTCCCAGATGGTAGTAGTTGTGTCCTACGATGCTAGTGGATGTAAGTGATGAGTGAGCCTTTCTGACATGGATGCTGGATGTGTTCCTCCCATGGTCAGATGTGATTTTTTGTCCTTTCTGACATGGATCTTGGATGTGTTCCTCCCATGGTCAAAGATAATTGTTGGACAAGCCTTTTTGACATGGATTTCGGATGTGTTCCTCCCATGGTAAGATATAAGTGCTAGGTGGGCCTTTCTAACATGGATGTTGGATGTGTTCGTCCCATTGTCAGATATAAGTGCTGAAGAAGATGTAGACTTGCATGAAGGCTAGGCCTACAACCAGCATGAAAAAGGGTTGGCTCTATATAAATTCTCGTGGCGAGTAGAATTGAGAGATAACACCATTTGATCGAGACAACTGGAGTACTGATGATGATGATAATCCAGTGATGATCCATCTTTGATGATGATATAGTGATGATCCAGCTTTGATGATGATCCAATGATCATCCAGCCTTGATGATGATCCAATGATCATCCAGCCTTGATGATGATCCAGTGACAAAGACTTGTGCTAATGAATTATGTCAAGAGAATACCTTCCTAGTTAAGAGGGAGTGTTGATGTATTTGTAACTTTAGAATGTATTCACTTGTATATCTTATATTGTACCTAAATGTTCATATCGGAAGAATCATTTGTATTTCATTGTACCCCGATATTCTTATCAGGAGAATAATTAATATAATAAAGTCATGTAAAGTCATAGATGTTAACCCTCCTTTTGTTGACCAGGGGAAAAGTCCCCACAGTTGAGGGGCAATAGGGTTATTACATTCTCCTATTGAATTCGGCCCTGGTAAGTAATTTTCAAGTCGAAAAATAGTATAAATAGAGACTGAGCCTCTCTATTTCTAACACACTCATTCAACTGTAGCACATGAGTGAGAGAAGCAGAGCTCGCACAAGTGAGAGAGAGAACATCTGTCGGAGATCATCTTTCTGTATTTGGGTTTTACTTTTTGCATTGGTGCTCATTCTATATTTGAGGAAGTTGCGGGGTTTTCTCCTTTATGGTTTCCCTAAGGAAAACTCTTTGTGTCTCTTGTCTCTTATGATTATTGATGTGGATGTTATTCTCTGAGATAAGATCCTAAGATCATTTTTCTTAAATGATAAAAATATAGCAGTTCACCTGGAAAATCCTTTAATCAATGAATAGGGTAATTTAAGGGATGGGGAGATCTTGGTAAACCTGAATGAAAGTCTAGACAATAAATATTTACTGCAAAGAACTATTAAGGAATTGTGATCAGAGCTAAAAAGAGTTAGGGAGGATAATGAACGAATCCCGAAAGATCAAGCGCAACTAAATAATATTTTATGAGCTAAAATAGATAACGATTAAAAAGAGAAAAACAAGGAACATTAATATATCATTCCAAAAAATGTACCTTATAAATTCAAGGGAAGCAAACTAGAATTTTCCTGTCATAAAAATAAAACTTCTACTGAAGAAATAGTTAAACATCACTAAAAAAAACAAGATTCAAGTGAAAGTAGTGATGATAAAAAAAAGTACAAACCATATGAGTAAATATCTGGGGAGTTTAGAAAGATTAAACCAAAAATGTTTAATGGTGAAATTGAAGGAGGAGAAGAAGCATAATCCTGGTTGTTACGGATGAAGAAATACTTCCAAATCTACAATTACTTTGACTAACTAAAAGCTAAAATGGACATATATAACCTGAATGGAAAAGTAGATATATGGTGGTAGGATATAAAGAAAGTAAAGGGAATAAAGGAAATATATGTAACCTGGAAAAATTTTAACAAATATTTTAAAAGAAAATACTTATCAGAATAGTATTACAAAGAGAAGGCCAAAGAATTTTACGAGCTAAGACTAGGAAAAAGGTATGTCGTAAATTTTTAAGACTACTTCATTACATACCTTATATAATTGATCAAAAGCCTAAGATACAATATTTTATTTTCTATTTTGATGTCATGTTTAAATAACATATTGAGCATGACAACTCCGAAGACGTTGGAGGAAGCGACAAGAGAGGAAAATTTATGTTACGACCAAAATAAAAATAAAAGAAAAATTTTACCAACTTGGAAGACTAAAAAGAGAGATAACTTTCATCCAATAAAAATAAAACATAAATTCCATAAAAAAACATGAAAATAATTATAAAGGGTATCAAGGCAATAACTCTAAAAAATTAAAACCATTGAATTCTTCGGTAAAGGAAAGAGAACCTCCCACTTCCTTTAATAAGAACACTGCATAGAGGGAACCCTTAAAATGTTTGGAGTGTGATAGGACACATTACTTTAAATAATTCCCAATAAGAAAGAAAAAATTTAATGTTCACTCCATTCAACAAGTTGTTACAATTGGAGACATGGCAAGGAGCATACCCAGAATCAGCGCTGCATTGGAAAATGAGCAAGTGGAACATCAACTTCCATGGTCAAGATTGAAGGCATGATAAAAGGTCAACCTAATTCCATATTGATTGATCCAGGTGCAAGTATGAGTTAGATATCCCCTATAATAGTTGAATTATGTAAATTAGTACAAGAAAAGTTTGATAAGTCATGGTCGGTACAGTTAGCCACATGTACTAAATGTAAAGTTACTAGTTATGTTAAATAATGTGAATTATTAATGAATGATTTCATTACACATATTTATTTTAATATTCTACCTTTAGGTTCCTATCACCTGTTAATAGGAATGGATTGGATAGAAAAATACAGAATAATTCTAAATTGTTTTGAAAAAACCTCTACATGTATAGCGATATTGGAAACACTATAAAAATAAAAGGTATTCCTAGGAAAGTTACAATCAGAGAGATCTATGCCTTACAAATGGAAATATCAGTTTGTAAAGGATGTAAAGTGTTGTTGTTTAGATAATGGATGATAAATATAGTGAAAATAAACTTAAAATAGAAGACACACCTATCTTAAAGGATTTCGAAGACATCTTTCTAGAATAAGTCCTTGGACTTCCTCCAAAAAGAGACATTGGCTTCACAATCGATCCGATACTAGGAGCAGTACCATCATCGAAACATCCTTACTGAATAAACATAATAGAGCTTACAAAACTCAAATCACAATTACAAGACTTTATTGATAAAAATTATATTTGACCTAGTGTTTCCCCTTGGGGAGCATCAGTCTTATTTGTACAGAATAAATACATAACCTTAAGATTGTGGATAGATTACTGTCAACTAAATAAAATGACTATTAAAAATAGGCACCCACTACCATGGATAGATGATCTATTCGATCAATTTCACGAGGAAAAAATCTTCTCTAAAATAGTCTTAAGGTCCAGATACCATCATGTGCGGATCAAAGATTAGGACGTCTTTAAAACTGCGTTTAGGACCCATTATGGTCATTACAAATTTCTCGTAATTCCTTTTGGGTTGACAAACACACCTGTTGTATTCATGTTTTTAATGAATATTATTTTAAGTAACTATCTGGATAAGTTTGTAGTTGTATTCATAGATGATATACTAATCTACTTTAAGAACAAACAAAAAGATAAAGAACATTTAAAGATAATTCTACAAGTACTAAGAGAACAAAAAATGTATGCTAAGTTCAATAAATGTTATTTATGTAAGGATAGGATTCAATACCTAGGACACGTAGTGTCCTAGGATGGAATCTCTGCAGAACCCAAAAAAATTAACGCTATCATTGATTGGTTGGTTCCTAAAAATGTAACCAACATAAGACCATTCATGGGGATTACCAGCTACTATCAGAAGTTCATCGAAGAATTTTCTAATATAGCATACCACATAACTTCATTGCAGAAGAAAGGTAAAAATTTTGACTGGACTAACAATTGTGTGGAAAGCTTTATTATATTAAAACATCTTCTAACTACCGCCCTATCCTAAATATTGCTAATCCTTTCAAGGATTTTGTTGTATGTATCGACGCTTGTAAAGAAGGACTAGGCGGGATATTAATACAAGAAAATTATCTTGTAGCTTATGAATCTAGAAAATTAAAGGAACACTAAAATAATTATGCTACGCATAATTTGGAACTTGCTACGATAATTCACACATTAAAAAGTTTGCATCATTACCTCATGGGAAGGAAATTTCTGTTTATTTTAGACAACATAAGTCTAAAATATATATTTGACTAGCAAAATTTAAATGCTAGACATGCAATATGGTTGTCGTTCATAAGTGAATATGATTTTGCAATCAAATACATAAAAGGAAAGAAAAACAAAGTTGCAAACGCTTTGAGTCGTCACAAAAATTTATTATTTGGAACCAGCAGTAATGAATCTGATCTGGAAAATCAAATCTTAAGTGCATAAAATTATGATAAGGAATACCAAATTTTAAAATAAAAGGTTGTTGAAAATGAACAGAATTAAATAAAAACATATTTCAGACTAAATAGAAAGAGATTGTTGCTACATAAAAACATGATGTGCATACCAAATACCGTAGAAATCAAACTTATAGTCATGAATGAGTTACATAAACGACCGTATTTAGAACATTGTGGATATCAGAAGATGATCACCGCGATCAGAAAATATTTATTTTGGGATAACATGAATAAAGAGGAAGCAAAGTACTTAGCTAGCTACATATAATGTCATCAAGTTAAGGAAGAACACTAACATCCAGTGGGATTGTTGAAACCACTACCCATTCTAAAACATAAGTGGGAAACAATTAGTATGGATTTTATAAGAGGCCTACCAAAGAATTTTAGACAACATGATTCAATCATGGTTGTAGTCGATAAGTTAAGTAAATCTTCTCATTATATTCCTGTAAAATATACCTATAAGGTTGTTAACATTGCATATATTTTTATGAAAGAGATTTTCAGGTTACATGGTTTACTAAAAGTAATAGTCTATATAAAGGCACAAAATTATAAAGACACAAAATTTATAGGAAACTTCTGGAAAGCTTTGTTTAAAGGGTTAGGTACACAGTTGAACTTTAGTACTGCATATCATTCACAAATAGATGGGTAGAATGAAATGGTAAACCAATTCCTAGAAGACATGTTAGGAATCTATGTAATGGACAAACCATGTAAGTGGGAAGACTACCTACACTTAGTAGAATTTTCTTACAATAATAATTTCCAAGCATTAGTAGGTATGAGTCCTTTTAAAATTATGTATGGACGCAAATCTAATACTCTAATTTCACGGAGTAGCCTAGTTGATAGGTTAATGTTAGGACCTGATTTATTAAAAGATATGAAACTAACCATGAAACAGGTCCAACAAAACTTGAAGGTTTCCCAAGACAGGTAGAAACGTTATACTAACCTAAAAAGAACTCCTAGAGAGTTCTAGGTTGGTGAACATGTGTACATAAAGGTAAATCCCAAGAAACATTCCTTGAGCTTGGGAAATATTGAAATTTGGTGCCCAGGTATGGAAAGCCATTTGAAATTTTGGATAAAGTAGGTTTAGTTGCATACCCTGAGTTATCCCTACTACCCACTATTAAAGTACACAATGTTTTTCATGTTTTTATTTTAAAAGATATATTCATGATGCTACTCATGTGATCGATTGGAATATTATCTAGGTGGAACCCGAAGGAGAGTTCCAAGTGGGATAGGAGCGTATGCTCGACAGAGGAGAAATTTTACTCCAGAACCATACCATCAGACAAGTCAAGGTGCAATGGAAGAACCTTAGTCTGAATGAAGCTACTTAGGAACTGGAAATATATATGCAGGAGGGATATACGATCCTATTCAAAAATGAGGAAATGGAAGAATAAAGAAAAAATTTAGTAACACCGAGGACAGTGTTATCCTCAAAGGGTAGGTGTATGAAACACACCTAAAATTAATAATTTATTATTAATTTCTAGTGAACATACTTTATTTATTATTTTAATATTTTTGACAAAAAGTCAAGAATAAAACATTTGTAATGAATAATTATTTATTAATAAAAAGATACCAAAGGGGACAGAGATGAATTAGTTGTTGAAGTGTACTTTCTGACCCACAAGAGGAAAAAACAAGTGATTGAAGCTTATGAGTGATAACTCAAGGTGTAGGAGGCATATTGCCTAGAATCAGGTCACAAATCCTAGTTGAGTGCTAAATAGAAGGAGGCTCATAAATCACCAAGTCCTAGGAGAAAAAAAATATAATAGTATGTCCATTAGTAAGTAGGAGGCTAGAATTGGATGGGGACTGAATTTGATAATGCAATAGATGGTGCATTAAGTGTATTTTTCTCTTGTGGTTCAACATACAGGAACGGGGGTTCTGGAGCAAGTCATTTTGATGCTCTAGGAGTTGATTTGGTGTACCGATTATCCCATCTTTCTTTAACCCAAGCAATGGTGCTAGGTTTCTTCTTCTATTCTTATTTGTTAAATCTACATTAGGGGAGTTTCGAGGTATATAATGGACCTCATAAGGAAAATAATAAAATGAGAGTTATAATATACTGCAAGTTCTATAATTTGGAGGGGAAAAGAAAAACTACTTTAACTTATAGTATTCTTTTCATATCTCCTGATTGGTTCACCAAAATTTCTAATTTGGGGACTCATTGGATGCATAATTAAATTCTACATCCAACCCATACCCACACTACAAACTTCTGAGGTACCTCAAAAGTATATGTTTTTTTTATTGAAATTTTCATTTTTGGGTGTCGTGGGTACCTCAGAAGTATGCAATGTGGGTATGATTTGGATGTGGAATTAAATTCTACATCCAACAAGTCCCCAAACCAGAAATTTGGGTGAAATGATAAGGAGATATGCCAAAAATTACGATAAGAAAAACTAGTTTTTTCTTTTTCCCTCCATTTTGTTTTACAAATTTTACCCTTATGGTTGACATCATCATATTAAATCCTATTGGTTCCTCTAAAGTGAATTTTAATGGTATAAGTTTTGTTTTGAGGCCCATTTTTTACCTCAAATCTCCCCTAATGAGTTAGAGTTAGATTTCTATGTTAATTAGGAATCATGATTATTTTTTGTTCATGGAAATGACTTATGCCTCTATATAGAATAAGGATATAGCATGTATCTAATTAGAATGTAGAATTTTTATAGATCAATATTCATTACTATTATGTTAGAAAACAAGATCTTTTTGTTCTACGCTATTCATTTCTATATTACCATATTTTGTTTTTAATGTATCTCTGTACTCATTTCCTTTCCACTAAATTCCAAGTATGAAAGTCAATCATGTTAGTATGTTAGGATAAACAAATATTCTTTTGTATATTAGTATAATACTAGATAACTCACGATTAGGGAAGTTTGAGATAACAATCCCTAATTTTTGTAAAAGAACATAAAATAATCAAAGATTAAATGATTATGAACTGACAGACCAATATACAATCTAGTTAGTTAACTATCCTAGAATCGTATTCAACTACAGTCATAGAGTTATATATATATATACATACGATACATATCTCATACAAACAAGTCATCTACAGGATAATTTTATGTTGATAATTAAACATATACAGTATTGATTTTATACCAATAATCACCTATAGGACAAATATGAATAATATTTAAATTATCTAAATAATCCTTTACAGATCTCGTCTAACAGTCATAACCAGATCGTATATCTGCAATCCAAACAAAGTGCATATACAATTATATCAATTCCAAAAACCAGTAGTAATTCCATTATGATGGTCATCGATTTTTTAAAGAATACAAGAAGCAAACCTTAACCAAATTGCATACATTCCATGAAATATCGCAAATGATTTAATCGAGATTGATTGGATCCAAGAATATCTCTATATATAAGCTATATAAATATTTTATACAACCCATAATCAATGATAAAAAAAACATTGGAATTAACTATTGTATTACTTAACTATCAATACACTGCTAGTTCGAGGGAATCAAATCCACATCACATCAAACGAGTAATCATTCGAAACTAATCCACCAAAGTCACAAGATCGAAAGGTTTGTGTACACGATAACAAGCTTAAAATTTATGGACATAATCCATGTTCAATGGCTACCATTGTTACCCAAACAAGTAAAACTACGCATTATTGCAACTACTAACTGGTATTGTAGCAATCATCTTAAACCCGCTTATTGGTCAACAACAATAATAATAAAAGTACCATTCTTTTTACCTCTGCATACTCTGTCACAGACTGATATTTTAATATTAAAAAGTTATTTATCTAAACATATGCATGGTCGTAATACCATGAAAGGATGACATCCTGTAGACAAAAATAACCACAGAATATAATTGGCAACAGAGACCCTAAGTTTTGTTCCATTTTTTAAACATACAATAATCATTTTAAACAACACAATGTACGCATATACATTATGTCTATAAGTCCATCTACTATGGATTCCACTATGTTTTAAAAACCACAAATAAGATTCAATGACAAAGTAAGTGAAAGACCATCCATGTTGGCACCTATGGTATCCACACAAGCTTAAGGATAAACCCTAATACATTCAAATACTATTTGAAGAAGAGAGGCTGTAAAAGGCCCTTTGTAAAATAGATATAAACCCCTTGGGGGTTGAACAAAGAACACAAATTCTTATCTTGTACACAGTTGCTACTTTCTCTCCTCTCAACTCCTTAAANACACACACACACACACACACACACACACACACAGAGAGAATAAACATGAATCATATATACATATATATTTGGTTTTATGGAAACATAATGGAAATCTACGGCGGGAGAATTTGCAGAAGCGAGCCACAAGAGGAAGATAAGTTGTTTTTTTAAATGTTTTTTTTCGAAGGATGTGGAGCAGTGGATAGGAGGGGAGGCTTAAAAAAGAACAACCATATATTTTGACATGGTGGATTATGAGGATGATAGGGAGTACGAACCGATTTTTTTATCCTAGAAATAAGTGTAAACAGCTCATGCGAAGGAGAAATCGTTGGAGGATGATTCGACAGGGGAAAGCATGGCCACCAAAAACACTCAGGACCATGATAAGGGTGACAAAAGAATGGTGCAGGATATCACAAAGGTGATGAATGCACCCAGCAAAAAATGGTGAGGGTTGAAGGATAGGCATGGGAGTCTGGAGTTAATCATGGGAAAAGACATCTCATAGGAACAAATACTGAATTTTTTAGCACAGGCGTTGGTAGGCATGTTTAGCAGAAAGATAGTCTCCAGAGCTTCCTTATAGTAGTGGATTTCCATGAATTGGAGAAAAATGTTAGGATACGAACCCACTTTCTACTCTCTGCCATAGGGATGGTTTTTTATTAAGCTACAAAGTATGGAGGACAACTGTAAACTCTTGAAATAGAATTGGAATTGGGGATCCTGTGGGATGATACTCAGGAACTGGACCATTGATTTCAATTCTTATAAGGAGCCACATAACGTTTAGAAGGTTTGGGTCATCCTTCCGGGGCTACCGACCAATTTTTTCCAACCAAAGATGTTTGAAGCCATTGGAAATAGGATGGGGAAGTTTGTTTCAATGGAGGAAAATTGGGAAACCAAGCAGGACCATAGATGTGCCATAATTTTGGTGGAGATGGACCTGAGTAATGGACTATATGCCAAAGTAAATATAGTAATGCATGGAAGCACTTGGAGGAAAAAATTAGATTATTTGAAAATACCCTTCAGATGTTTCAATTGCAGGGAGGTCAGCCATATGCAAAAGGACTACCCGAAGGTGGCAACAAAACCTCTACACAAGAAGATATGGATAAAAAAGGACAAACAAGTAACCTAGGGGAAATATTCAAATGTTTCCAAGGAGATACAAGTTAATGTTCAGTATGGGAAAGAGAGAGCACAAGGTTCTCTAGAAATCAAGTCCATAGACAAAGGAAATAATGTGGACATGGACATGGGGATGACGGAAAATGACCAGTATAGGAAAGATACTCCGCAAGGTTCGATACATTACAATTTCACAGACAAGGGGAAGTATGTGGCTAGGGACATGCACGGTGGTGAAGAGATGAAAGAGACAGAATCAGAGAAAGAGGAAGCAGTTAAAGATGACTGTAAAAATGATAAAGAAGAAGAGAAAATTCAACTTCGTACACTGAAAGACACTCTGAACCAAGAAGTAGATCCTTTGCACCAGCACAAAAGTATATTTCACTCTCATTCTCTTCATGAAACGTTTGTTTTTTCCTCTCCTACAAAAGATAAAACTTCTCTTTTAAAACCAAATAAAGCAGAGGCCACAAGATAATATGAACTTAGACCCTCAAACCCTGTAGTAGAATGGCTAGATGAAGGGGTCTCAACAGGAAGTTTGGCCCTTAATCTAGCAAAAAAATCCAGACTAGGAAGAAAAACTCTTTTATCCAAGGCCCAAGTTCAAGCTGCTTTAGATGTGAAACAAGGAAAACAGTCTACTCTTAAGAGGGCACTTAGAGTATTGGCCCTAGATGGGGTCTCTTGATGCTGATCTTATCCTTTAACTCAAGAGGGATGGGGAGGACCTCTAAGAAAAATACCCTAAAAATGTTGTTTAACAACCATAAATCCTCAGTCATTATGATACAAGAAACAATGCTTGAAGGGAAAAGATCTGAAAATATAATCAAAGGATTACTCAAAAACTGGGAAGTGGAGAGCTTAGATGTAGTAGGACACTTGGGAGGTTTGATAACAGCCTAGAGCCCAGCAATGAAAAAGATTGAATCAAGAAATTTGGATTCTGTGATAGAAACAAAGCTCCAGGACCAGGAGACAAGAATTATTTTCACCTTCCTGAACATCTCTGGCCCCTTCTATGACAGCAAGGTTTTCTGGGAAAAGCTCAGTTTGGAAGGAGCACTAAATTAGCCAAACATTATAGTAGGTGGAGACTTGAAATTTAACCATTTCATCTGGTGAATATTGGGGGGAAATTGTCACATCCCCATCCCTTAAACCACCGAAGATGATGCAACGAACACCACTAACAGCTGGGAAAATAGCCCCATGAACATAAACAACATCAATGCTGGAATTAAACTTACAAGCATACACAGATGCAGAATGAATCAACATTCAACGGAAGCAACACACATATATTTCTAGCATAAATCACGTTCGTCATAATTCCTTATACAATAGATATAAATTGCAGAGACAAAACAACCAAGATTACTTATCTTTGATGAAGAGTCCCACAACCAGCTACGTCACTGCAATGTTCCACCCAACCATAGGCCAGCGTGCTCATCAATCTCTCAGCAACACTTCCACCCCCGAGCTGGGCATGATTCCTCCAAGGATAAGGGTCAATGTAGGCTTACATATAGCCAAGGGACACAATCAGAAACCAACACCGCTGGGTTTATCAGGCCATCAACAAACCGGCCAAGGAAGCACAGTCCAAAGGCCAACCACTGCTTACACGCAGCAAAACAATCTCTTCACAGCCCTGTGAAGAAGGCAAGGACAACTAGGGATAATCCCAGACATCTGATGAGCACAGATCAAGCCCACAAGCCAGCTCTGAGTTGTTCTTGGCCCTAACGTGGCCAAAAAAACTCAGCAACAACACCCAAAGAATGTTTGCAACCTCAACAACCAAGAAGCAACCCCCAGGCCAGGGTGAATCAACTCCCCAAGCACACAATGAAACTATAGCAACCTTACATAGTCCCAAACATATCAGCGAATAAGGGGAAGAAGCAACAGCCCCGAAATGAAAACCAGTGAGCACGGCTCCACTAAGAATGCACAGTGGCCCAAAACGTAATTGGACACCACAGCCAACAAAAGGCAGGGAGGATGACAACTCCCGTCCCACAATGAAATAGTGGAAGAATACACAGTCCGACAATGGAGAGAAACAGACTCTTGGCGTGGACGGAAGGAAAGAACAATCACAGACCACAGTTGACAGCACACACGACCATAATTGATAGGGGAACATTTACTTACCATCGATCTGGTGTGAAACACACAGGCATACCGCCCAAAGCGTGAGGAAACCAACGCAGAACTCTTGTGCATGAGGAGAATGAGCAGGATTTCTGCCCCTACGTGAGAGTGAACATCTCCACTCATGCGTGCGGATGAACAACCATGTGAGGAAAGAGCATACCATCTCTTTGCGCGCCCCTGTGTAAGAGTGAACCGACCTCTGCGTGAGGAAGAACCGAACCTTCCCTGCGCGTGAGGAAGATGAACCGACCATCGAGAGAACGGGGGAATGGAGTCATGGTAGGGAGGAGTGAATGCAGTCATGGGTGGAGTGGGCGTGTGGGAAAGGGACTGACAGTCCTGTCACCCCACTCCCAAAAGCAATAACTGCCCCCAACCACCAGCAGCCATAATTGCCTCAACTACTCCACCAAAACAATAAATAGGTTGGAAGAGGTTGGATGAGACAAGAAAGGTGAAAAAACAACAAGGTGGAAACACATGGGTTTTTCCCCCATAAACCAAGGTTTGACATCCCCCACCCCTTATCCTTTGGAATCATGCCCTTTTCATTCAACATTGCTCTACCATAGCTGGTTGTGGTTTTAGTTTTATTTGATTTGCTTGTTTACATGATGTCGAATTATAATGTGCCAAATAGCACGATATACCATTGGCAACTATCCCTATTGCCGAAACATACACAACCAAATCGATGGTGGGATTTTGCCTTTAGCTCCACACCATGATTAATTACATTATATACATCATGCAAATGGGGTCAAAACCGAGGGTGTGACATTCCCCTCCCCCTTGGAATAACACCGTACTCGGTGTTCCATTACATATATACAATACATATACAATTGCACATCAAAATTTCAAAATTGCAGATCTGTCCCACGTCCAATCATTTACTTTGAACGTTCAAGACCAAGCCCCTCGGCTTCCATGGATTTCTCCTGCTGGTTCTCAGCTTCCAGCTCATCCTGAAGTCTAGGAACTTTGCGGCTATTTCCTTCATCATGTTCCCTCATTGGGTAGTCCCGTCGTAAATGATGTCCTCCGCATCTCCGGCATTTCACTGGCTGCTTCATCTTTACCTGCTCAATTTCCTTTGAGTCTTCATGCCTGGACCGTTTCTTATCGGGTCACTTGGACAATTGTCCCGTTGCTGATCCACCTTCCTTTCCTTTGCTGATTTCTCCCAGAAGGATTTTCACCTCCCTTTGCAAACCAATAGAGTCTTGCAAAATTTGGTGGTTCATTTCACTCTGCCTTCTCTGTATCTTGAGCATCTCCCCAATATTTTCTTGGGTCTTGGAAATCATTTGAAGGAGACTTCCAACTAAGTCCAACAACTTTTGATCTGCTGCCATATTCAATGTGCACCACCTGGTTTCACTTTTCTCACCTGTGAAATGGACCATTGAAATTCTATTAGACCAAGCATAATATAGACATTAAAATCAGTCAATTAATTTCCCCATTTGGCATGACAGTCCAAGTCTCATCATGAGGATTTCATATCTTTCATGCCTTCCGAACAGGAACATGAGA